>PVIH01016279.1:18851-46297 GCA_004025045.1 Sigmodon hispidus | reverse complement strand
AAAAAAAAAAAAAAAAAAAAAAAAAAAAAGAGAAGGTTGTGTCATCTGTGTCTTATGAGAACTTTAGTCTCATATTAAAATCCTGTTACAGAAATGAGCTTTGAAGCTGTGATTCCTGACATCAAAAGTTTATGGCAGTTTTAGAGAAAAAAATGAGAAAAATGCAGCCACAAATAAAAGAACCCTTGGGACTTCAAGTCAATATCATAATCTTCTAAATATGATAGAAGTAAATGAGACTTACTTTAAAATTTATGAAAAGAAGCACCTCCTAATGAGTTGAATTCACACTGAAGATATTCTAAAAACTATGAGGACTCATAGACCAAGATGAGTAAGTGTTGATAGCAATTAAGAATCTAGGAGACAACAATGATTATGTTGTGATGAAAATGCTGAGGTTATCATCTGACGGACAAGCTTATCAACTCCAGCCAGTCAAATGGGAAGGATGAATATAAACAAGTCATGTGATGCTCAAGAAAGTATATTTACTTTGGAATAAAAAAGTCTTAGGTTTAAATTATTAATGATTGGCAATATTCCTTGAAGAAAAATCAGCTGAGACTCTCAAATAGACTGCTATGACATATGTATAAAATAACATAGAGTTTTTCAAATAACAGAGTTTTTCTTCTCACGCTCAAATTCTGTGTTTCCACAAGATTGCCATATGTTTGACATTTTACTTTATGTTGCCCATGTTGTCTTGGTGCAGAATGTTCATTAAAGACATGTTTTGAGAACAAAGTAGTTTCCAGATAACAAACATAAATTTCTTTATTAAAAAGAATTTGCATTAAATTCCCTTTTAACTATTTAAGTGTCCAGGTCTAACTTTGGTTTTGTTATGTTTACACATTTACAAGTACATGAAATCACTAGATTCTTTCTTCTTGAGTTCCAGAGATGCTATACAAAGGTATTTCTGCAATGTCATATAAAAATATATAAACTGAAAGAAAGATAAATAAGATATATACAGAGAAGCATCTTATTTGAAAAAAATTATTTGAGTTTGCTCATGAAGAAACTTGTATGTAACTGTATATTTATACATTTCAATGCTTATTTTTTATTGCTGTAACAAAATACTGGATTCTGAAAAAATTATGTGAGCTTGATTTACTGTGCTATTACTTTTCATTCTGTAGGTGAAATAGAATTGCATATTTACTCTCTTTTGAGCTACTATCTTCATAATTCTATTCAATGCCAGTGTGACTCTCTCTCTCTCTCTCTCTCTCTCTCTCTCTCTCTCTCTCTCTCTTTCTCTTTCTCTCCCCCCTTCCTCCCTCCCTTTCCTCTCCCCCCTCTCATCGGAAACTTTCAAATAGGTAATTGACAATAATATTCTACCTCTCCTGAATTATAGTTTACCCACCACTGGTATTCATCTATACAAAAAAAATCAATATCAAATAGTTTAGGAGTAAATAGAAATTGGAAGGGTAAATAAAAATACTTTCCAATCTTGTTAGTATATTCTCCTATAATAGAGGTGCAGGTCTAGGTTTTCACCCTTGACTACAAAATTA
Organism: Sigmodon hispidus; assembly: GCA_004025045.1. Lineage (NCBI taxonomy): Eukaryota > Metazoa > Chordata > Mammalia > Rodentia > Cricetidae > Sigmodon > Sigmodon hispidus. Next base: position 44,759 of record PVIH01016279.1, on the reverse strand, counting down.
AGGACTAAGAAAATATAAGGTCATATATGGGAGAGACAGATCACAGTTCAAAGAAACATGGCAGAAAATAAATGACCTTACATTTTCTTAGTTTTAAATCTTTTGATTATTGAATATCTATACAAGTCACAGTGACTGCTTGTTCTGTTCATGTCCAGGAGAGACAAATGAGATAAGTCACTTAGCACATAGTAGGTGTCAAATAATTGCATTTGTTTCTCTAAAAAATAGCTTTGCGGTATAATATGGAAATCACGTTTTAGTTTTGCTTCTTCTTATATCACCCTAAAACACAATTGTGTTCAAGGTTTTTAACTTTCATTCGACTATTCAATTTGTCTAAAGTAAATTTGAGGAGAAGCAGCAGGTAATATATCTTTATCTAGCTTTCTGCTTTGAGCTGAAGCAGAGAAAATTATGTAACCAAGACACACAGTTCAGATTGTAATTACGATTATTATTAGCTATAATAATAGATCATAATAGCATCTGCAAGCAGTACTGACAGAACTCTGCCTGGGCCTCATTAGTCTGGACCCCACTAATTTGCTATATGTAGTATTTTGAATATAACTAGATGAAAGAAGTCTGCCATGTGATCTCCAGGCTTAATTTTTAATGCAGTTCGAAAAATATTTGGTAAGGTCCTGTGTGTCAAACATGTGATGATAATAGGTTCTGTTGTGATAATTAAAAAGACTAGAATTTGAAAAGTCATGTTTACCTTGATTGAAATCCAGAGATTCCCATGCTCATTTTGGGATGAACTTGGCTAACACTCAGTACCATTAAATTATTAACAAGACAATAACTAGGTTGCTATAAGATGAATTTTTAAGCTCTATAACTTAAAATTGTAACAAACTGTACTTACCAATTTACAGCAATGTGCTTCACTGTTCTGATTAGTAATAATGATACACAAATCAGGCAGTATTTAATTTTGCATGATTGGATGTACTGGGCAGAGCTGACCCACCTTGGGATTTTTGTTCTTTTGGGGTGGGGATTGGGCATAGGAAGGAGGAGTCTGAAGGCTGAATGGGAGGGATTATTAGAAGGGAAGGAAAGGGGAGCATGGGAATACATTGCTTAAAAAAATCTTTATTTTATAAATAAAAATAAATAAAAATGTTTTTTTAAAAGATCATTGATATACTTACAATACCATAAACTAGAATTCAATATTAGAAATATTTGTGAAATGTGGTAGGAATGGATGTATTTCTAATCACTTCATCTAAATATCCCAGGACTACTGTTAGTAGAAGAATATTTTAGAAAAAATGACTCTTACCTTGCACTCCAGGAAAAAATAAGATTCTATCTATAGAATAAATGTATAGTCACAAATATTATGTTATAAAAAATAAAACAATCTTGTATGGTTATGGCAAAGAAAAAAACAACATTGGTAAAATAAGCAGAGGAAGAACCTATTGAGCACAATAAAGAGGTAAACATTTTTTTCCTGCAGTTTTATAACATTTAGAAAGCTTAAGTAACAATCCCTTTAGAATGGCTTTAAATCACCTGAGCTGTGATAATGATGTATCTTGTCTATTGAGTTTCTTCACATTTCTGTAAAATTTCTGTCAATGGATATCATACTGTCTTCTACAAAAAGAAGACAAATGTGCTTATTTGAAAACACTCCTAATTTTAGGTCCCTTATTCTCTTAAAGTAAGCTTTTTCCCAAATAATAAAGGTTGACAAGGTATAACCGAGCATACACAAACTATGATTCACTGAGAAAATTCTGCATCTTCTCTGTAGATCAGGATGCCAGCCCTTGAGTGGTCACCATATTTGCATTTGATCTTCATGTCAGCAAATTATATCCTGTTTTACATTGGTTTTTGTGCACCTAGAATTTTATATGAGCTCTGGAGAATAGATTTCTTATGAAAAGTTCTCTACCATCTGCTCAGCCAGACACATAATGGAAGGTACACAGTCATTTGAGGTGTATGCAAGTAGTTGAGTACTGAAAATATTATCTAGCTCTAAATGAATGTAAGTAAACATTCTCACAAATGTGGCCTTCAAACTGGAAGATTAAAGAATATACATTTTAAGGAAAAAATGTAGCTTGTAAGGATTCATTATCTTATATCAGTGTAACATTTTTATACTAGCTATCTGACCATTATTTCTTGCCTTGTTTTCTTGAAGAATGACCCAACCTATAAGGCATGGATGGCCTATGACCATTTGAAGTTCAAGGCAAGACTAAAGAACTATGTTTTGACTGCTGCTAGTATAAGTATGGTCAAAATCAACTATTAAGTAATCTCTGATTCTATGAAGTGAAAACAGCTGTCATAAGCAAGGCAACTTAGAGTTGAAAATCTCCTCTAGTGTGTTAATGAAAAAAGAAAAGAGCCCTCTCACAAAAAAAGAATAGTGTACTAAGTCTGTTGTAGAATGGGAGATACTACACAAGAAACTGCCTTTCCTGATGCCTGCTATATTCCCAGTTCCTTAATATTACCTTAGTAAGTATGAGAAAAAGCATCTGTGTGTGTTGCAAAGGCAAGTTATCCAAAGTTCAGTAAATTAACCTGGTGTGAGTTGTCTTTGTGTATACTGGGAATACCACTGGATAATAAAGGACTTGTTTTAGCCTATGGTAGAGTAGCTTAGAAGCAGACAGTAAATCCAAGCATAGATACAGGTGAAGGAGGACAGAGTCACAGGAGATAAAATCCAACTGCCAAAGAAAACATATGTAATGAAGAGCAGGTAATATACAAGCCATGTGGCAAGACAGAATAATATAAATTGGTTGAGTTAAGATGTTAGAGCTAGCTAGCAATAAGCCTGAGGCATAGGACCAACAGCGTGTAGTTAATATAAGCTTTTGTGTGAGTATTTGGAAACAAACTGGGCTGTGGGTCTGAACCTAGGGTTAGGCCAGACTGAAGACAGGAAACATTCATTTGGACTGTGGGGCTAGGCTGGGCCAGATATTTTTTTACAATACTTACCTCTGTTAATTTTACAAATGATATTCAGGAAATATACTCCTACAAAATATTCATCATTTCTCCTCATTCCCAGGCTATTGTTCCATCAATGTTATTTCCAAATCATTTTGTTTAAGTTAAAATAAATTAGAAAAATAAGCATTGGCTAAAAGAATCTTAAAGTGTGATATAAAACCTAAAATACATAACTAAAGTTTTTTGCAAAAAAAAAAAAAATTCTAGAAAAGGACTGTAGACCACAGACATTTCCTACATGTTCCTCAATTGGATCTTCTTTTATACTTTAAAATTGCTCATAGAAATTTAAAGTCAGTGTCCATAATAGAATCAGAGGTGAGCAGACTCCACCTCCTGGGCTATGCGTCCAGAGAATCCCTCTGGCTCCTGGCATCCTCCTCTCCTCCATTATTTGTTTATTGCTTTATTCTACCTTTATCCTTGATTTTTTTTCTCCATGGAGGCATGACTTACTCACCATTTTTTCTGCCTAGATATTGAACATTTAGCTCTTTTTCAAACCATTCAAGTGTTTTAGACAGGAAAAGTCACACAGCTTTATAGATTTAAACAAATGCAACATAAAAAAAAGTTAACACTAGATTTGACTCCCAAAAATATCTGCTTGCCACATAATAATCAAGCCACAAAACATACAGAACAAAGAAAAAATTTTAAGAGCTGCAAAAGAAAGGACCAACTTACCTATAAAGGCAGACTCCTCAGAATAACACCTGACTAGTCAATGGATACAATGAAAGCAAGAAAGTCTTGATCAGAAGTTATAAAGACACTAAAAAAGCATGGATGCCAACCTAAACTACTATACCCAGTAAAACTATCAATCACCATAGATGAAGTAAACAAGATATTTCATGACAAAGTCAGAGTTAAACAATGCCTATCTACAAATCCGTCCCTTCAGAAATCATTAGAGGGAATACTCTAACCTAAGGATCACAGATACACCCCTGAAACCACAAACATTCAATAATCCCACAGAAGAAAAGGCCAAAGAAAGAAAATACATACAAGATACTCATCCTTCACCAAAAAAAAAAAAAACAAAACAGGAAATAACAATCAGTGGTCACTAATATCCCTTATATCATTGGACTCAATTCACCTTTAAAAAGACACACACTAACACAATGGATACAAAAAACAGAAGCCATGCTTCTGCTGCATACAAGAAAAACACCTCAACCTTAACAACCAATATGGCTCAGAGTGAAGTGTTGGGAAAAGATTTTCCAATCAAATGGCCCTAAGAAACAAGCTGGCGTTACCATCCTAATACCTAAAATAGTAGACTTCAAAGTAAAATGAACTAAAAGAGACCAGGATGGACATTATTTATTCATCTCAGAAAAAAATTTATCAAGATGAGATTTCAATCCTAAATATTTATACCCCTAACACAAGGGCACCTATCTATGTAAAAGAAACACTACTAAAGCTCAAATTCTACATCTGTTCTCACACCCTAAGTGTAAGAGCCTTTAATGCCCCACTTTCACCCTCTTGGATAGGTCAATCAGACAGAGATGTAGCAGAGAAAGAAGGAGCTTAACGGAGGTTATGATACAAATAGATTTAATAGATATTTACAGAAGTTTCCACCTAAACACAAAGGAATATTCATATTTCTGTGCTCCTCATGGAACTTTCTCTAAAATTGACCACGTAATTGGTCATAAAGCAAATATCAATACATACAAAAAAGTGTAAATAATTCCTTGTATCATATCAGACCATCATAAACTACACAGTATCAAAAATCCCTGAAAGCGCATCAGCTCATTAAAACTAAACATCACTCAGCTGAACCATCTCTGGATCAAGGAAGAAATTAAGAAAGAAATCAAAGTCTTCCTAGAATTTAGCAAAAAGGAATCCAAAATGTACCCAAACTTAGGGAACACAATAAAAGAAGTCTTAAGAGGAAAATTCATAGCACTAGATGCCTATATGAAAAAATTAGAGAAATCACACTAGAGAACTAACAGCAAAGCTGAAAGCCTTAGAACAACTAGAAGAAAACTCAGCTAGAACGACTAGACAGGAAGAAATAATCAAACTTAGAGTTGAAATCAATATAATTGAAACAAAAAGAACAATACAAAGAATCAATGAATCAGAGTTGTTTCTTTGAGAAAGTGAACAAGATAGATAAATCCTATTCAAACTAACCAAAAAGAAGAGAATATCTAAATCAACAAAATCAGAAATGAAAAGGGGAACATAAAAGGTTCCCAGGAAATCCAGACAATTATCAGCTCATACTTTGAAAATCTGTAGTCCACAAAAATGGAAAACCAAAAGGAAATATATTTTGCCACAGGAACCACTTACCAAAATTAAATCAAGATCAGATTAAATACCTAAACAGACCTATACCCCTAAAGGAAATAGAAGCTGTCATTAAAAGCCTCCCAAATTAAAAAAAAAAAAAAAAAAAAAAAAGCCCAGGTCCAAAGGGTTTCAGTGCAGTATTCTACCAGGTATTCAAACAAGAACTACTACCAGTACACCTCAAACTGTCTCATACATTAGAAACTGAAGGAATATTGCCAAACTCTTTTTATGAGACCACAATTACCCTAATATCTAAGCCACACAAAGATGCAACAAAGAAGAAGAATTGCAGACCAGTTTTCGTCATAAATTTTGATGCTGTAATTCTCAACAAAATTCTGGCAAACCATACACAACAAGATATAAAAAGTGTTATTCACCAAGGTCAAGTAGGCAGAAATGCAGGGGTGGTTCAACATACAAAAAGCCATCATTTAAACAAACCAAAAGAAAAAAACCACATGATCATATCCTTAGATACTGAAAAAGACTTTGAGAAAGTCTAACACTCCTTTATGATTAAAGTCCTGGAAAGATAAGTAATACAGGGAAAATATCTAAATGTAATAAAGGTGATTTACAAGAAGCTCACAGCCAACATCAAACTTAATGCAGAAAAACTCAAAGCAATCTCACTAAATCAGAAACTAGACAAGGATGTCCTGTCTCTCCTTATCTATTCAAGATGGTTGTTGATGTTTAATCTAGAGCAATAAGAGAATGAAAGGAGATTAAGGAGATACAAATTGGAAGAGAAGAAGTGAAACTATCTCTATTGGCAGATGATATTTTTTTACAATACTTACCTCTGTTAATTTTACAAATGATATTCAGGAAATATACTCCTACAAAATATTCATCATTTCTCCTCATTCCCAGGTTATTGTTCCATCAATGTTATTTCCAAATCATTTTGTTTAAGTTAAAATAAATATCATACATGAGTGATCCACAAAATTATAGGAAGGAACTTCTGCAGCTGATAAACACCTTCAGCAATGTAGCAAGACACACGATTAACTCAAAGAAATCAGTAGCCCTCCTATATATACACTAAAGAGAAAAGGGCCGAAGAAGAAATAAGGAAAACATCACCCTTTATAATAGATGCAAATAGCATTAAATATCTTAGAGTAACTATAACAAAAGAAGTAACAGATCTGTTTCTCAAAATTTTTAAATCACTGAAGAAAGAAATTGAAGAGGATATCAAAAATGGAAAGATCTCCCATGTTTCTGGATTGGTAGGATCAACATAGTAAAAATGGCAATTCTACCAAAGGCAATCTACAGATTCAATGCACTGCCCATCAAAATCCCAACACAATATTTTTTGGACCTTGAAAGAACAATATTCAATTTCATTTGGAATAACAGAAAAGCCAGGATTGCCAAAACAATTTTGCTCAACAAAAGAACCTCAGGGGGCATCACTATCCCCCACTTCAACTTATACTATAGAGCTACAGTAATAAAAACAGCCTGGTACTGGCAGGAAAACAGACTTGTGGATCATTGGAACTGAATTGAAGATCCAGACATTAACCTAAAAGCCTATGAAAAACTGACCTTTGACAAACAGGCCCAAAATATTCAATGAAAAAAAGATAGGATCTTTAAGAAATGGTGTTGGAATTGCTGGATGATAGTGTGTAGAAAAATGCAAATAGATCCAAGCCTATCACTTTGCACAAAACTCAAATCCAAGTGGATCAAAGACTTCAACATAAACCCAGCCACACAGAACTTGATCGTAAGACAGTGGGAATTACCTTCCAACACATTGGCTCAGGTGAACACTACTTAAATACAACACCAGTAACACAGACACGAAGATCAACAATAAATAAGTGGGACCTCCTGAAACAGAGAAACTTCTATAAAGCCAAGGACACAGTCAATAAGACAAAACAACTTAAGAAACTAGAGCCCCAAACCTTGAATAACCCGATCAAAAAAATGAAGTTCAGAACTAAAAAGGGAATTCTCAGCAGCAGAATTAAAAAAGGCTGAAGTGCACTTGAACATCTTTATCCATCAGAAAAATGCAAATCAAAACAACTTTGAGGTACCACTTTACTCCCTTCAGAATGGTTAAGATTAAAGACAAAGATGACAGCCTATGCTGGAGAGGTTCTGGAGCAAGGTGAACATTACTCCATTGTTGTTGAGTATGTAAGCTTGTTCAGCCACCCTGGAATGCAGTATGGCAGTTTCTCAGAAAACAGGGCACCAATATCCTCAAGGATCCAACAGTACCACTACTGGGCATATACCCTAAAGATGCACATTTACTCTCCAAATTCATTAGCTCAACTATATTTATACCAGCATTATTCATAATAGCAAGAACCTGGAAACAATCTAGATGCCCCCAACTAAAAATGTATTAACAATCTGTGGTACATCTACACAATGGAGTACTACTCAGCAGTAAGAAAAAAAAAATGTCCTAAAATTTGCAGGCAAATGGATGGATTTGGAGAAAATCCTCTTGAGCGAGGTCTCACAAATCCAGAAAGATAAGCAGGGGATGTACTCACTCATTAGTAGACTTTAAACTAAAAGCAAAGCATTCCCAAGCTTCAAACCACAACCACTGAACATCATGGGATCTGAAGCACCTTGGACCTGTACCTTGAAGTCCATTCCCTGCAGAGGAACACCTGACCAAGTCTTGATGTTGGGGTGAAAAAGAGCAGATCTGCCTGGACTGGATGCTGAACTAAGCCATAATGGGACCTTGAGACCTCCTGCCCTTGCTAGTGAGGAGATAAGGTGATGTAGAGAAGAGAGAGTGACTGTGTGGAGTGGGAGGCAGAATGGAGTTTGAACAAGGAATACATAGATAAAACCTGAGACTTTATTTATAATAAAAAAGAAAATATATGGTATGTACATTCTTGTTTATACAGCCATCAATGTTGGTGAGCAACTTGTATGGATGCTGTCTCTTATATGGTGTGTACATTTCATTTCTGTATCAAATATTGATTATTCAGGAAGTTGTGGACTTTCACTTGGCATTCAATTTGATTTCATTGATCAACATGTCTATACTGAAGTTAGAACCTTTCTGTGTATCATTTGCTAGGTCTGAAATAAAACATGAAATCTGAAAAAAAAAGAAATTTAAAGTTGATTTTTTTCTAGATTCTTTACTAGGAAGACATGTGGGTGAGAATTGACTGTGATGCTTACTGTCTGTAATATTTCCTTCTTCCTCCTGTATTTGGCTCAAAGTCTCTTTTCTTACAATCTGAATTGGTGCAACAGTGTAGCTTTTTGAGACAATGCTGGCTTTACTTTGACCTTGCCACTACAAAGAATGTACTTGTAAGAAATGATTCAACAAACAAGTGTCATTACGTAATATAGGTGTTGTTCATTCATGATATAGGCATTTACTGGCATCTTCATTCCAGTATAGAAATGATTTCTTGATGACGAGACTTAGCTACTATTAATCTTGTTCAGGAAGCGAAATGGTGGATAGGATCTAGTTTATATACATGTAAGGATAATGGTTGATTGCCATGTTGACAGAACCTAGAGCCACCTTGGCTACCAGCTGCAAGTTATGCTTGTGATTAATTACTAGATTAGGTTAATTGAGATGAGATGGCAAGACCCACTCTGAATGTAGGTGCCACCATTTCCTAAGCTATGATCTTAAGACATACAAAGGTGGAAGTGAACTGAGAATGAATATTCATTTCTCTATCTGCTTCCTGACTGTGGATACATCTGTCTCAAGCATAGAGTGCTATTACACTCCACATCACAATGGACTGTATGCTCAAGTGGCAAGCCAAAACAAACCTCTCTTAAGTTGCTGTCAGGTATTTTGTGTCAACCAGTCATTCAATTACTAAAATTTGTTAAATATTTTTTAAGTAAATTGAATCCTCTCTGTGGTCTCATGCCAAAGAATTTTGTTAAAGGGAACAGGATATGGGGGCTTACTAAAGCCCTTAAAATAAAAAGTTAGAGAAAAAGAGTTCTAGGTGAGAGGTAGGATGTGAAGGAAGATGTGCATGGAAGTGAGTACCTTGGATGATAACATGATTGAAATGAGCCTTTAAAAATCTGCAATCAACTTTTGATTCTATTTCGTCAACACTAAGAAGATCACAAAGCTGATTACTAATGGACTGGGGAGAGTTATTCAATCTCTTAGAAAAAATTATTGTACATGTTTTGCTAAATTTAAAACAAATGAGCATAAAAAACTTTAAATAGTATTTGTGTTCAAAATGGAACACTATTGTCAAGTAGGTCCCTTTTAGAGAATTATTTTGAATTTAGGAGAAGCCTTATATTAATGAGATAAAAGCCCCATTTCCAAGAAAAATACTTTGGGAATCACCATATTTAAAAGAATAAAGAATCCATTCTTGCAGCATAAAATAGGAGTATCTATGAATGTTCTCACATTGTGCAAGTGAGAATATCCTAAATAGAAAAAGTTCTATGGGGTGAGAAATTAACTTCAACATCATACCAAAGTGGTTAGTTCTATATGGTTTCCATAACCTTCTTCTTTCCAGAATATTTCCTAAATTTCTTCTGCTTCTATCTCATTCTTTTTTGGACTGGAAGGAGGGATGACTGTACATCATATATATCCCACTGTGTTTGCTTTAGAGTTCTTCAGTGCAATACATCATGCTCCATTTCTAAGTCATCAATGGTTAAAATCTCTGTAAGATAGTTATTCAAGTTTCTTTCTTCCATCATGCCTAGGCATGTTCTGAAATGTCAATATTTTATATGATATTTTAATTTCACTTCTTCCTACATTTGTCAGGAAAATATGGTGTCTCCTGACCTCCTTTCTCACCTCAAGGTAATTAAAGAAGGTTTATTTTAATAATTTTAATCACTCTGCTTCCAATAATGTCAGCCCTATTTTGCATGTTCAACTATCTCCCTTTTTATAAAAAGGCTTAAAGGAACGTAATGAAAATGACAGCAAACACCCCCTTCTCTGGATGGGGAGGGTGGTGGGTAATAGAGAGGCAGAGAAAATACTGTGAGAACATTTAATGGTAACATACCATTTTTAGAGCCAATTATGTAAATTCATCCTGCAATATTGTGAGTGAGGGTAGGACGAACATTTTCCCCACTACCACCCACTCACACACACACTCATACACACACACCCCGGGGATTTACAGCAATTATGGCAATTGTCCTATTTATGGTACTTGACACATTTAATGTAAGAAGAGGACAATGCATCCTATTACCTCTTATTACAATGCAGACTGGTGATGAATGCTGCAACAGTGATGGTAATTAAAATGTGTTATGCATACTTAAATGTGAGATTCAGGGTTTGAAGAAGTGCCTATTATCTCAGTTTTTTTTTTTTTTTTTCTTAAAGAAAGATTTGGGACCTTCCTCTGTTTGCTTGCAATTATTTAGGTAGTTTAGAAAAAAATTACATTATCTGTAGTTGTACCATTCTTTATTTCTTTTTGCTGTTCAATGTGGAATCGCTGTGTACCCTAAAAATTTTAATTTTTAGCACTTGTGGCTGAGAATTCTTTGTCCAGTCATCCCTAAACTCTAGCATCTAGCAAAGTCATTAGACTTAAATTGTCATAGAAATACTAGAAATACTAGAGAATAATGCTATGTTTTGGGTGACAATTTGCTTTCTTCCAATTTCAATATATATACCTTCCTCAATAAATCAGTTACCCTGCATTTGTGTTGGGGAGATAGAGGTCTTGGAATCTTCTGAATGACTCTTTTAAACTTTTTGAACCTTGCTCTGCTTCTGTGAAAAATTGAGAGAATGTTGAATTTCAATAATGCTATATAAAATATTTTGCTATGCGAAAGACAAAAGAAAAGCAGAATAAATAATTTGTTAATATACATAATAACATATGAAATAATTAGAACACCTCATTAAATGGCTTGAAATATACACATAAGAGAAAAACCATAAATGATGCATGTGAATTTAAATACTTTTTACACTTTAAAGCTGTGTCATGATAAAAGTTAGTGAATTATTTAAATGAGAAAAAGAAAGTTTATCTTTACTAATACTAGAGTCATAGTGCTATTAAATTAATAATTTATTAACCTATAATATATATATTTGGACAATGTCTGTTGCTACAAATATGTATTTTTTCCCTCTAAGACCTTTTCTATTTCCTATAGACTTGTATTTTCCCACACTCTATAGCCATTCTTTCCTTCATGCATTTAACATAGTGCTATTTTATAAAAACAGATGTGAATATCTATCAGTTATGACCTGCTATTATCATAATTGCATAAAGTCTTTGATCTCTCCAAACTAAGTTGAATTTGAAAAATAAAGCTTACATTGTTCCCAGTCTGTTTTCAACACCTTTACTTTCCCAGAAGCATCAGCTCGTTAAGACATTTAACAAAACATTTCTGGTGTTTTAGGTTTTTAATTTTGACCTCTATTGTCAATTTTTACCATATTTACAAAATAATTCAATTTATCATATTCCTTTTCTCTATTCCCTCAGTATTGTTCTCTCCTGACTATGAAACTTTTATGAAAGACAGAAATGACATTCAGAGTATAGCATCCAAGTGGCTCCCTTGGATGACTTTTTACAGTGCTAAAATTCAAGATACTATGTGCGTCCCAGCATATAGATTGTAAATACTTGATGGATGAATAAATGTATGTAAGACAGGGCTGATGGAATTGTTAGTGAGTAAGAACACTTGTGCCTCTGGCAGAAGACCTGGATTTGGTTCCCAGCACCCATGTTGGATAACTCATAAACATCTGTACCTCCTGCTTTTGGGATCTGACACTTTCTTCTAGCTTTCGTGGGCACCCACACAGGTGTAGTATATATGTACACAAAAAAATACACATAAGAAAGACATAAAATATATCTTTGAAAAAATGTATGTAAGGCAGTTTCAGATTTTGGTTCAGATATTCCCAATTTTTTTTAAAAAAACAATTTACTCTAAACCTTCATTTTTATCATCTTTGAAGCAAGGATGCTGACAATGACATGCCATCTATATGGAAAAGAGAAAATTAACTGAGACATTCCCATGACTGGCAACAAGGAGATGCTTTGTTGTTACAACTCTTTTAAATGCTGCATTACACGGTATTTATAACTAGGCTGATTAGCAAACTGGGAGATTTCTGAGTGTGTTCCAGATGCTTAAAAAGTTTGTGTTGAGGATTAAACAACAAATTACAGAAAAGTGTTGCTGGTTTGTTTGAGGTTGGAATGTCTTGATGAGACTGGGACCTCCCAAGCATAACTGTTGCACATATTGAGCAGGCACGAATCTCTAAGGTAAGACAATAGAAGCTCTGTAGCATCATTATCGTGTGTGATTGTTAAACCTAGAAAAATAAAGCACATAGCCCATTATGATGTCTTAAGGGTGCAATGTGGACAGGAAGCAAGTAATTCATTGCAAACAGGTGAAGACTGCTAACCCTGGGCTTGCTCATTGTGTAGCGTAGAAAGGGTATGCTGTCAGCGAGCTCTGTCATCAATGGCTTCATAGAAATCCCCTCATCTTTAATTAGTGGACCTCATGTGGCATTTTTCAGAGGTCAAATGGTGTTATCCCAGCCTCTGATTGGTTATTTCATTGTCTTTGTAAAGGCAACCTAAAATATCAGAGCTCAGTTTTGTTAAATATTAACTTATTTGCATCCCCCTTGCCACTATTTTCTTTTTAAGGGCCTCAAAATGATACTGATGGGCCTGATCCATTTTTTTAAGTGATTGTTGCTGTCTTCCTGTAGCAATATCACAGCCCAGAAATAAGCTTGTAGATGAATACATAGAACAACACTTAACCCAGACAAAGATGCTTAAATTAAGAACATGAGTCTCTACTTGGTTAACATATTGAGAAAAAAATAAATTTTTATTTTTAAAATAAATTTTATTAATAGAGTACGTGTATACAGGGCTGCATGTGCCATAGTAAGCATGTAGAAGTCAGAGCAGTAATTTTGGGATCAGTCTTTCTCAAACATGGGTTCCAAGAGCCACACTTCAACCTGCTTTGCTTTTACTTGCTAGCTATTACTGTCTTTATTTTGTTTTATCTTTCTTCATAGTTTCACTAAATTTTTTATTTACTTAGTGACTCCTATGTAAATGTATGGATATATATGTGTGTATGTATATGTATGCATGTATATATGTATATATATTATTTTTAAGTTTTTTAAGAAACTCACGACTATTCCCCTTCCCTCCATGCCCCCATCCATTTCTCAGAGAAAGTAAGGACCTCCAAGATGAGTGAAAGCAGTCTTGTATATCCAGTTGAAGTAGAACCGAGCCTCATCCCCCAGGATCAAGGCTTAGCAAAGTGTTCCTTATAATTAGCCACAGTTCCCCTTTTGGGAATAGGCTCCAACAAGCCAGTTCATTCACTAGCAGTGAATTGTGGCCCCAATGCCAGAGACCTCAGAAACTGCCCACATTCTTCCACTGTCATCCACATTCAGAGGGATGTTCAGTCCCATGCAGGTTCCCCAGCTGTCAATTCAGAGTCAGTGAGCTCCCGTTAACTTGGTTCAGCTGTTTCTATGAGCTTCCTCATCAGGTTCTTGACCCCTTTACTCATATACACTCTCAGAGGAAGGTGATTCTTTAATTTCGTGCTATATAATTCTAGGTTCTAGTTTAGGTCCTCAGACTTGGCAGCAAGTGCCTTTACCCACTGAATAGCTCACTAGTGCCTTAACTATTTTAAATAAGTGCTTTAATCAAATATGCATATATGTTTTAATCAAATATGTGTGTTCATATACACATTTGTGTATGTTCAAACCATAAATTCCTCTATATTTTATGCATATTTTATGTATGCATTTTATAGCTGTATCTATATCTATTCATAAGCACAAGTATACACACACACACACACACACACACACACACACACACACACACACACACACAGAAAACACCAGAACATCCGAAGCATATACCTACTGGCATAGAGAACCAGAGATGTATAAAATTATATTTACAGTCATAAAAAATTTCAGAAACTCATGCAAAAATACACTTAATTAATGTGTGCCAAACAATTAACTTAAAATTTAAGCACTTGTACATAGATATATGCACATGTAGTGAAAAAACTAATTTAATAATGGGAGCTCTCTTTTAAGTGGTGTGAGTATTTTCAAATAAAAGATCCTTTTATTCATCTGGTTGGAACATTGAAAGAATTGTAATATACAACTTACAAGTGCATTTTTTATATCATATCTTTGTATTCTAAGAATATCACCTCACAAATAATAAAAAATAAATATGTTCTTATGACAGAAATAGATGGGAAAGCATATAAAGGAATATGGAGCAAAACAATATGAGGGCAGAACTCTTCATGTACACAGTTTGTGTGGGGAAGGAAAGGTGAGAAAATATAATCTGGACAAGAGGAAAAATGTGATGCACTGAGCTGCAGAGTCCTAAAAGTCTGAGGTGTTGACTATTTCCTCAAAAAGCTATTAAATAAACAAACTAGTTATAACAGTGGAACCTTTAGCTACTGAGAATTCCCTCTTTATAATATCATGTTTCTAAAATGTGATTAATCACAGTCTTGTGAATAATTTTTATTTTAAGATAAAAAACTCTGAGACAGTTAAATTCCAGTAACCAAATATATCAGTCATCCATTGCTGTGTAACATATTGCCCCTCAATCCAATGATTAATTTAAAAAAAATAATCTTTAATTTCTTATTTTAGTCTGTTCAGATGTTTAACTGAGATTGTTTGTTTTTTTCTGGAATTACTTATTCATTTATACTCAGGCAGGGTGAAAGCTCTAGGATATCTATATTTATGTATCTGACAGCTGTACATTCTTAGCTACTTCTCTTCATTTTCCTCCTGGTTTCTAGAATGCCATTGTAGATACACAATGCTCTTTTAAAACTACTTGTTCGTGATTTTATATATTCTTAAATAAGTCATGAAACCAATCCATATCCAGGAAGTGAAAGAAGAAATTAACTCCAGTCTAAATATGCACAGCACATTGCTGATAGTTAGACTCCATGTAATCTGAGACTTCTTGAGTGTACACATGGGAGTTTATACTCATACCTAATGTGATTATGCTTTTCATGACTTCTTAACAAGGGAATAGATTTCCTCTGACTTCTAAAAGTAAGTGGAAGTTTGACTGATCCCCTGTGCCTTCACAGTAATCTAATAATAGCCAAGAGATCCAGATATATACCTATTAAAGAGGATATTTGTCACCGAGACAGGTGTCCATTAGAAACTGGACAAAAGCCAAGGAATCATTTGTCATGAGTTTCAAAGGAACTTTATCCATGTGATTCTGTACTGTAGAGGTCACAGTTAGAGTGAACATAAGAATTCATGACATTAAAGAAGTCCGTTGTGCAAGAAATTGAATATAAAATTATGTGCATGCACACATTAATGTTTTACATAAGATAACCATGAAAATATATAAATTTTCTCAATCACTTAAGATGCATTATTTTATATTTGTGTGCTTCAAATATCTTCAACCACAATATAAATTTTTATTTTATATTTTCATTGTGGTAGCTATCATAACTTATTTTTCATCATAGTATCTGTACATTGTAGATCTCTCTTTCAAGCTTATGTGAAATATGTAAATGTTATGAATAGGCCCATAGCTCCCTGTTTTAAATTAATCTTTCTACAGATAAGTATGGGCATCTCTATATCATTATCAGTTCAGGGATTATCACCATAGTGACAACATCATTGTTGCTGCTCTCATGATCCTTGAGGGGATTAGCCACACACTTTGAAAATGTTACCTCTAGGGCTCACACAACTCTAAAAGTTAGTTTGTCTTACATGTATTTAATGAAGACAAATTCTAAAATATACAGCCTTCTTTAAAATCTTTCACTTTATAATACAATAAAGGAAGAATCCAGTTCACTGTCTATACTGTGATTATGGCCCCGTCTCATCATGAGGATGCATTGTCAGTTCATAATTATCAGTGGAGGCTGAATATTTTCCTTAAAAATACAGCTCCTAGTGAGTCACTAGAATTTACTAAAGAATTCCCCACACATAACTGTGTAAGCAACCCTAACTAAATTCAGCATCTCACATAGATAGAAACAGAGAACAAGATAAAGAAAAAGAGAGATACAGACAAACAATATAAAAATAGGAGGAAATTTTAAATGTACTAGGAAGAAGTAAAGGCTCACTTAGAGGAAAAGAGAGTAGTGTGTGTATATTACTAAAATAAGGTATATACATACATAAAACATAATAAATAATAACTAAACATGTAGAGATATGATCCCAAAACAACATTATTGTATGGATTTAATGTATCTCATTATAGTTTGCACATATTCCACTGTGTTTACCCAGTAGTTTAAATAGTAAGTTTTGCATATTGCATATAACATGTTCAAATATGTAATGATGACTAGATATTTTACTCACAAAGTCAGATAATACTATATTAGAACATGATAACTTAGCATGTTGTATATAACAAATATTACTTTGACATATACCTGAATCTTATACATTTGGATGATCTGGTCCTTTTTTTCTTTTACTGGTACAAAGAATATAATGGAGTATATTAAAGGATATATTAAAGGATAATTAAAAGCCTAAGACACTTTTGTTAAATCCTGATTATTCTGGTGTACCTTCTTATTCATATTATAACGTAACAATTATTAAAGAGAAATTTTATTATAGTGTTAGTCTCTTAGAAGACGTATACATTGTGCAAGAAAACATGACTTTTAGCAGAGAAGGACTGAGGACTTTGAAATTCAGACTCTGTCCAGAGGTGAGCAGGTTCCAGCACCTGATCCCCTGTCCTTCCCACCCATCAGGAGAGCTGTGTTCTACAACCAGGGCCAATCTATAGAGCTTGATCCAGACTCTCCTTAGCAGATAGGAATAGGGATTAGCAGTGAGGGACTCCTCCAGCCATTCCTAAAGAGGGGACCTTGCACAGCCAGCCACACCTCCAGAGCAAATTACATCATCAGAGAAGGACTGTGGCTTTGAAATTCAGACCCCTGTCTAGAGCAGAGTGAGAGATGAAGCAGACCTCTTACTAGGAGGAGACAGGAGATACACAAGCCCTCTTGCCACAACTGACTAGAAGTAGCCTAATCATGATCCACTGAAGGAATAGACAGACTCCAGTGTAAAACTACATATAATAATATAAAGAACAACAAAGCAAATCCAGAAGAAACTGGTAGTCCTACAAATAAAAGACCTGAACAAAGCAATGAAGAGGAAACAACACCAAAAACACCTTTATGAAGATTACTGAAGCCTTCAAAGAAGATATAGAATATTCCCTTAAAGAAATAGAAGAAAAAACAAACAAAAAATTGGAAGAGATGAGCAAAACCTTAAAAGAAAACCAAGAAAATGTAAACCAAAAAAAATGAAAGACACATTCCAGGAACTAAAAACTGAAATAAAAGCAATAAAAAGGGCACACAATGAGGCAAAGATGGAAATAGAAAATTTGAAGAAAAGAGCTGGAACTACAGACACAAGCATAACCAAAAGAATCCAAGAAATGAAAGAGAGAATCTCTGGAGTGGAAGATTCAATAGCAAAAATAGATACAGCAGTCAAAGAAAACACTAAAACCAAGAAAGTCATAACACAAAATGTTCAGGAAAGGGACACCATGAAAAGACCTAACTTGAGAATAAAACAAATCGAAGAAGGAGAAGAATACCAGCTCAAACGCAAAGACAATTTATTCAACAAAATCATAGAAGAAAACTTAACCCAACCTAAAGAAGGAAATGTCTGTAAAGATACAAGAAGCTTACAGAACACCAAATAGATATAACTATCAAAAAAGTCCACTTGCCACATAATAATCAAGCCACAAAACATATAGAACAAAAAAATTTCAGAGCTGAAAAGAAAAGGGACAACTTATTTATAAAGGGAGACCTATCAGAATAACACTTGACTATCCAATGGGAACAATGAAAGCTAGAAGGGCTTGGTCAAAAGTTATACAGGCATGAAAAGAGCATGGCTGCCAAAATACACTACTATACCCAGCAAAATTATCAATCACGATAGATGGAGTACACAAGATATTTCATGACAAAGTCATACTGAAACAATACCTATCTACCAATCCGTCCCTCTAGGAAGCATTAGTGGGGAAACTCCAACCTAAGCATCCCAGATACAGCCATGAAACCACAAACAATCAATAATCTCACAGAAGAATAGCACAGAGAAAGGAAATACATACAAGCTTCCACCAAAAATAGCAAGAAATATCAATCAGTGGTCAATAATATCTGTAAATATCAATGGACCTAACTCAAATATAAAAAGACACATTAACAAGATGGATTCAAAAATAGAAGCCATTCTTCTACTGATTACAAGAAACACACCTCAACCACAACGACAGACACAGGATAAGAATAAAGGGTTGGGAAAAGATTTTCCAATCAAATGTTCCTAAGAAACAAGCTGGGGTAGCCTTCCTATATCTAACAAAGTAGACTTTAAGCTAAAAGGAATAAAAAGGGACCAAGATGGTCATTACTTATACATTGCAGGAAAAATTGGTCAAGAGGAGATTTCAATCCTTAACATCTATGCCCCTATTATAAGAGCACCTATCTATGTAAAAGAAACATTGATAAAGATCAAATCCGACAACAGTTCTCACACCCTAATACTGGAAGACTTCAATACCCCACTTTCACTCCTGGAAAGGTCAACCAGATAGAGACTCCACAGAGAAATAAAGAGTCTAACAGAGGTTATGATGCAAATGGATTTAATAGATATTTATAAAAGCTTTCAACCAAATGCAAAGTAATATACATATGTCTCATCTTCTCATGGAACTTTCTCTAAAATTGACCAAATAATTGGTCATAAAACAAATGTCAACAGATACAAAAAAATGGAAATAATTCCTTGTATCATACAGACCACCAGGGCATAAAGTTAGAGTTCAACAACATCAAAAATCACAGAAAGCCTACCAACTCATGGAAACTAAACATCACTCTGCTGAACTACCTCTGGGTCAAGGAAGAAATTAAGAAAGAAATTAAAGTCTTCCTAGATTTAATGAAAATGAATCCATAGCATACCCAAATTTGTGGGACACAGTGAAAGCAGTCTTAAGAGGAAAATATAAATCACGAGATGCCTATATGAAAAACCTAGAGAAATCCCACACTAGAGAACTAGTAGCACAGCTGAAAGCCTTGGAACAATTAGAAGCAAACTCACCTAGAAGGAGTAGATGACAGGAAATAATCAAACTTAGAGCTGAAATCACTACAATTGAAACAAAAAGATTGATAAAAAGAATCAATGAATCAAAGAGTTGCTTCTTTGAGAAAGTAAACAAGACAGATAAAATCTTATCCAAGCTAATCAAGAAGCAGAGATAGAATATCCAAATCAACAAAATCAGAATGAAAAGGGGAACATAGCAACAGACCCCCAGAAAATCCAGAGAATTATCAGATCATACTTTGAAAATCTGTATTCCACAAAAATAGAAAACCTAGAAGAAATGGACAGCTTTTTAGACAGGTACCCTTTACCAAAATTAAATGAAGATCAGATTAATTATCTAAACAGGCCTATCACCCTTAAGGAAATTGAAGCTGTCATTAAAAGCTTCCCAAAAAAAAACATACCCACGTACAGATGGTTTAAGTGCAGAATTCTAACACACACTAAAGAAGAACAATTACTACCATTACTTCTCAAACTGTTTCACATAGTAGAAACTGAAGAGATATTGCCAAATTCCTTTTATGAGGCCAAAATTACCCAAATACTCAAGCCACTCTAAGACACAGCAAAGAAGGACAATTATAAACCAATTTCCATCATGAGTATTGATGCTAAAATTCTCAATAAAATTTTGGCAAACAGCATACAATAGTATATAAAAAATATCATGCACCATGACCAAGTAGGCGTCATCCCAGAAATGCAGGGTTGGTTCAACATTCGAAAAACCCTAAACATCATCCATCATATAAGCAAACTAAAGGAAAAAAAACACACATTATCATATACTTAGATGCTGAAAAAATCTTTGACAAAGTCTAACACTCCTTTATTATAAAAGTCCTGGAGAGATTAGGAATACAGGGAAAATATCGCAATATAATAAAGGAGATTTATAAGAAGCCAACAGCCAACATCAAACTTAATGGAGAAAAACTCAAAACAATCCCACTAAACTCAGGAACTAGACAAGGTTGTCTTCTTTCCCCTTATCTATTCAATATAGTTCTCGACTTTTAGCTAAAGCAATGAGAGAACAAAAGAAGATTATGGGGATACAAATTGGAAAGAAGAAGTGAAACTATCTCTATTTGCAGGTGATAGTATTATATACATAAGGCACAAACAAAATTCTACCAGGGAACTTCTACAGCTGACAAACAATTTAGCAATGTAGCAGGGTACAAGATTAACTCAAAGAAATCAGTAATCCTTCTATACACTAAAGATGAAAGGGCTGAAAAGGAAATAATGGAAAATCACCCTTTATAATAACTGCAAATAGCATAAAATACCTTGAAGTAACTATAACCAAAGAAGTAACAGAGCTGTTAAACAAAAATTTTAAATCACTAAAGAAAGAAATTGAGGAGGATATCAGAAAATGGAAAGATCTCCCATGTTCCTGGATAGATAGGATCAACATATTAAAAAGGACAATTCTCCCAAAAGCAATCTATAGATTCAATGCACTGCCCCTCAATATCTGAACACATTATTTTATGTACCACAATCAATAGGACAAAACAACAACCTACAGTATATGAAAAGTTTTTCAACAACTCTATAAGTGATAGAGGACTGATCTCTAAGATATATGAAGAACTCAAGGAGCTAGAGCCCAAAACCTTTAAACACCTAATCAAAAAATGGGGTTTAGATCTAAAAATGGAATTTTAAGCAGAAGAATTACAAATGGCGGAAAGGCACCTGAAAAAGTGCTCATCATCTTTAGCCATCAGAGAAATGCAAATTCAAACTACTTTGAGATACCACCTGACAGCTGTTAGATTGGCTAAGATAAAAGACACAGATGAGAGCCTATGCTGAAGAGGATGTGGAGCAAGGGGAACACTCCTCCATTGTTGGTGGGAATGTAAGCTTGTTCAGCCACTTTGGAATGCAGTATGGTGGTTTCTCAGAAAATTGAGAATCAGTCTACCCAAGGACCCAGCAATACCACTTCTGGGTGTATACGCTAAATATGCACAGTCACACTCCAAAGGCATTAGCTCAGCTATGTTCATAGCAGCCTTATTTGTAATAGCAAGAACCTGGAAACAATCTAGATGCCCCACAACTGAAGAATGGATTAACAAACTGTGGTACATCTACACAGTGGAGTACTACGCAGCAGTAAGAAAAAATGATATCCTAAAATTCACAGGCAAATGGATGGATTTGGAGAATATCCTCCTGAGCAAGTTATCACAAACCCAGAAAGATAAGCAGGGGATGTACTCACTCATTAGTGGACTCTAAACAAACCAACCAACAAACAAGAAAATATCAAAGCATGCCCAAGCTGCAAACCACAACCACTGAACAGCTTGGGATCAGAAACACCTTGGACTGACTCCTTGGATCCCACCCCCCTAGAAGAAACCCTGACTCAGTCTTGAGGTTGGGGGGAGAAAACTGGATCTGCTCGGAGTGGATACTGATCTAAGCAATATTGGGAAAGCGGGACCTTGGGACTGCCTGCTGCCTGCCCAGAGAGGGGATTAGGTGTTGTGGAGAAGAGAGAATGACCTGTTGTGGTGGGAGGGGAAAGGGACCTTGAATAAGGATATACAAGGATAGAAAGTGTGACTTCTTTTTCATAACAATAAAGAAAGAAAGAACAATACTCAAGTTCATTTGGAGTAACAGGAAAGGCAGAATTGCCAAAACAATTTTGCTCAACAAAAGAACCTCAGGAGGCATCACCATTCCCCTCTTCAAGTTATACTACAGAGCTATAGTAATAAAAAAGAGCCTGGTCCTGGCATAAAAACAAACTTGTGGATCAATGGAATAGAACTGAGGATCTGTGCATTAACCAAAAACCTATGAACACCTGATCTTTGACTAAGAGGCTCAAAATATTCAATGGAAAAAACATATATCTTTAACAAATGGTGTTGACATAGCTAGTTGGTTATGTGTAGAAAAATGCAAATATATCCAAGCCTGTTTCCCTGCACAAAACTCAAATCCAAGTGGATCAAAGACCTGAACATATACCCAGCCACACGGAACTTGATAGGAAAGAGAGTAGGAAATACCCTTCTATGAACTGGCACAGCGACAACTTCCTAAATATAACACCAGTGGCACAGACACTAAGAACAACAATCAAATATAGGTATCTCCTGAAACTGAGAAGCTTCTCTAAAGCCAAAGACACTGTCAATAGGAGAAAACAACAGCATACAGAATGGGAAAAGATTTTCACCAATCCTACAAGTGATAGAGGACTGATCTCTAAAATATATAATGAACTTAAGAATCAAGAGCCCAAAAACTTGAATAACCCAATCAAAAAATTGGATTCAGAACTAAAAAGGGAATTCTCAGCAGAGGAATTATGAATTGCTGAAATGCACTTGGAAAAGTGCTCAACATCTTTATCTATCATAGAAATGCAATTCAAAACAACATTTATGATACCACCTGACACCTGTCAGAGTGGTTAAAATAAAAAGCACAGATGACAGCCTATGCTGGAGAGGTTGCAGAGCAAGGGTAGCAATCCTCCATTATTGCTGGGAGTGTAAGCATGTTCAGTCTCTCTAGAATGCAGTATGGCGGTTTCTCAGAAAACTAGGAATCAATCTCCCCAAGGACACAGCAATACCACTTCTAGGTGTATATCCTAAAAACACAGTGGCACTCCAAATCCATTAGCTGAACTATGTTCTTAGCAGCATTATTTGTAATAGCCAGAACCTGGAAACAACCTAAATGCCCCATAACTGAAGAATGGATTAACAAACTGTGGTACATCTATACAATGGAGTACTACACAGCATTAAGGAAAAAATGTTATCCTGAAATTTGCATGCAAATGAATGGATTTGGAGAATATCCTCCTGAGCAAGGTATCTCAAACCCAGAAAGCAAAGCAGGGGATATACTCACTCATTAGTGGACTCTAAACAAAATATCAAAAAGCAAAGCATGTCCAAGCTACAAACCACAACCACTGAACAGCTTAGGATCTGAAACACCTTGGACTGATACCTTTGATCCTACTCCTTCTAGAGGAACACCTGACTCACCTGACTCAGTCTTGATGTTGGGTGTAGGAAACTGGATCTGCCAGGAGTGGAGACTGAACTAAGTAATATTGGGACCTTGGTACCTCCTTCCCATGCTGGGGAGTAGATAGGGAGATGTAGAGAAGACAGAGTGACTGGAGAAGGTGGGCGGGGGAAGGGACCTTTAATAAGGATATACACAGATATAAAATATGACATTATTCATAATAAAAATATAAATAAATAAGTAAATAAATAAATACTCACATTCAGTATAAACCTGAAACATACGAAGATTCATGTCTATGAGGACACCAGCTACTTAACAGCTGTGATAGAAGGTGAATGAAATACCTTCAGACAGAAAAGGCCCACATTAATTAAATGAAGTCTAATGCAGTCCTGCACTAGATGGATTTTCAAAACAAGAGGATTTTTGAGCTAGACAAGGTTGTCTTCATTGTTATATTAGTTTTTCTCAGTTCTTGAGATTTAAAAGGAGGTGAGCACTGATTTCCACTGCTTGCAAATCTTTTATCCCAAAAATAAAATGGGATAAAACATATTTTTAAATATTAATGAAATATAGTAACATTCAAATATAATTTGATAATAATTTCAAATCATAAAAAATAGAAAACATGCCTTTTAAAACACTCAGTATATGGGACATGATTAGGTTCCATCTACAGTGGGTATATATGGAAAATACAACAAAGTTTCTGACCATATTCTGGGGCACATCATAAAATATATAATACCAGTAGAGTAAGTGTGTATGAACAAAGTTCTATGTTTGCTACATTCATACCAACCTCTATCTTTAAAAAAAAAAAACACAGAATATTGTGATTTATTACTTTTGTTTAAAAAATATTAAAAACATTAAAACTCAATTCTAGTGTGGTTGGGCCAATATTATTGCTTGACATAATGTTGACCCATTAGGAAAGTGATTTGACAATTTGAAATCAAATATAAAATACATATAATCCTACAGACTAACATTCCAGATTTATAGATTGTTCTGTAGACATAGGAACACGAGTCTGTTTTATTGAAGGATGCTCATTCCCAGTATAATCAGTCTATGCCCTTGATACAACTTCTCTATTATACTTCAAATTATGTCTGGATTACTTAACAATGAAAAAACTATTTGCATGTTTGATCTGCTATATTGTTTCAAAATTAATGACAATAAAAATATTTGTACAAGTTCAATATGAATGCATTTTTTTCTGAATATTTCTGATCCTCACCAACTCCTAAAATTTTCACTACACAGTTACTTTCCCTTTTTCAAAGTCCATCCTAAAATCTGAAGCTAGTTAAATGCCTTCCAAGTTATCTTCTTTCAAACATGATTTCTGAAAGGGCATGATATTTGCTCTTCTAATCACTGTACAATTTGAGAATGGACACAAATTTTATACCAGCCTTGGCTACATATTGTGAGCATTTCTTGAGAAAAAAATTTAAAAAGTTAGAAACAGAAAACTGTAAAACAATTTTTTTGTAGACCAGTACACATTTGCTTTTATGTGTATTGATTACATTTTCTTTTCTTACTCTATACTATTTGACAGGAAAAATATGTGACTATTCTTCAATAGTTGCTGCATCTTTCAATTTAACAGTGTGGAGCTTCACAGAGAATAGACTAAGGGACATTCATTCAGTAATAAACTTAATAGACGTGTGGATAATAACTATTTTGTTATGGAGTAGGATATCTCAATTTCTTTTCTTAAAGTTATTGTTTTATGAGACACAACAAATCTCATTTCTCTGGATGTTTACAAACTTCCATACAACACAGTAACCAGGTCAAGTCAAAGGTTAGTAAATCAAAATGAAAGAATCTGAATTGTAGCAGAACAGGCTTATACATATATAGAGAGAATTTAGTCACCATTTGCTTTATTTAATTAGGAAACATGGACAGAAATTAGCCTGAGAACGAGTTCTTTAGCACAATAGTGATAAATCACCTGTGAGAAAGTATTTAACTACCTCTCAGGTAATGCTACAAGAAGTCAGTCATTAGGTGGTACATAAGCAGACACCAAGCATTAAAGAGGCTAAACACACGTGAATCTCTGATTTCATAGCCAGCCAGGGCTACATAGTATGACCCTGTATAAAAAAAAAAAAAAAAAAAAAAAAAAAAAAAAAAAAAAAAAAAAAAAAAAAAAAAAAAAA
>PVIH01016279.1:0-18751 GCA_004025045.1 Sigmodon hispidus | reverse complement strand
AAGGAGATTTAGATTTTACTTCTTATGTTCTCTGTATTTTAGAGAAAAGAGAAGTGTTGTTACTGTAAGGATTTCTTTTTTTATTTTTATTTTATTATTATGAACAAAGAAGTCACACTTTCTATCCTTGTATATTCTTATTCAAGGTCCCTTCCCCCTCCCACCACATCAGGTCATTTTCTCTTCTCCACAACTCCTCATCTCCTCTCTGGGCAGGGAGCAGACAGTCCCAAGGTCCTGCTTTCCCAATATTGCTTTGATCAGCATCCACTCCTAGCAGACCCAGTTTTCTCCCCCCAACCTCAAGACTGAGTCAGGGGTTTCTCAAGGGGGAGTGGGATCCAATGAGTCAGTCCAAGGTGTTTCTGATCCCAAGCTGTTCAGTGGTTGTGGTTTGCAGTTTGAGCATGCTTGGCTTTTTTCTTGTTTGTTGGTTGGTTGGTTTAGTGTTCACTAATGAGTGAGTACATCCCCTGCTTATCTTTCTGGGTTTGTGATAACTCACTCAGGAGGATATTCTCCAAATCCATCCATTTGCCTGCAAATTTTAGGATATCATTTTTTCTTACTGCTGCGTAGTACTCCTTTGTGTAGATGTACCACAGTTTGTTAATCCATTCTTCAGTTGAGGGACATCTAGGTTGTTTCCAGGTTCTTGCTATTACAAATAATTCTGTAATGAACATAGTTGAGCTAATGCCTTTGGAGTGTGACTGCATCTTTAGGGTATACACCCAGAAGTAGTATTGCTGGGTCCTTGGGTAGATTGATTCTTAATTTTCTAAGAAACTGCCATACTGCACTCCAAAGTGACTAAACAAGCTTACACTCCCACCAATAATGGAGGAGTGTTCCCCTTGCACTGCAACTCCTCCAGCATAGGCTGTCCTCTGTTTCTTTTATCTTAGCCAATCTAACAGGTGTAAGGTGGTATCTCAAAGTTGTTTTGATTTGCATTTCTCTGATGGCTAAAGATGATGAACACTTTTTCAGGTGCCTTTCAGCCATTTCTAATTTTTCTGCTGAGAATTCCCTTTTTAGATCTGAACGCCATTTTTTGATTGGGTTATTCAATGTTTTGGGCTCTAGATTCTTGAGCTCTTTATATATCTTAGAGATCAGTCCTCTATCACTTGTAGGGTTGGTGAAATCTTTTCCCATTCTATAGACTGTCCTTTTGTCCTATTGACAGTGTCCTTGGCTTTACAGAAGCTTCTCAGTTTCAGGAGATTCCACTTATTGAATGTTAATTTTAGTATCTGTGTCACCGGTGTTATATTTAGGAAGTGGTCGCCTGTGCCAATTTGTAGAAGTGTACTTCCCACTTTCTTTTCTATCAAGTTTAAAGTGGCTGGGTTTATGTTGAGGTCTTTGATCTACTTGGATTTGAGTTTTGTGCAGGGTGACAGTCTTGGATCTATTTGCATTTTTCTACACCACTACCATCCACCTATCCCAACACCATTTGTTAAATATACTATCTTTCTTCCATTGAACATTGTGGGCCTCTTTGTCGTTGATCAGATGATCATAGGTTTTCGGGTTAATTCACAGATCCTCAATTCTATTGATCCACAAGTCTGTTTTTATGCCAGTACCAGCCTGTTTTTATTACTGAAGCTCTATTGTATAGCTTGAAGTCAGGAATGGTGATGCCTCCTTAGGTTCTTTTTTTGAGCAAAATTGTTTTGGCAATCCTGTCCTTCCTGTTATTTCAAATGAAACTGATTATTGTTCTTTCAAGGTTAAAAAAATATTGTGTTGGGATTTTGATGGGCAGTGTATTGAATCTGTAGATTGCTTTTGGTAGAATCTCCATTTTTACTATGTTGATTCTACCTATCCAGGAACATGGCAGAGCTTTCCATTTTTTGATATTCTTTTCAATTTCTTTCTTTAGTGATTTAAAATTTTTGTCAAATGGATCTATTATTTCCTTGGTTATAGTTACTCCAATTTAATACTACTTGCAGCTATTATGAATGGTAATGCTTCCCTTATTTCTTTTTCAGCTCTTCTATCTTTAGTGTATAGAAAGAAGGGCTACTGATTTCTTTGAGTTAATCTTGTGTCCTGCTACATTGCTGAAGGTGTTTATCTGCTGTAGCAGTTCCTTGGAAGAATTTTGTGGGTCACTTATATGTACAATCATATCATCTGTAAATCCCTCAGTTCAATGAACTTATAGGTATAGTTCTTTTTAGTTTAAAAGGTATATTAGATATGAAACTTTAGACTCACAATAATAAGGTAGATAATGGAATATTCTCTTTAATTTTGTGAATAAAAATAGACTGGATATTATGACTATAATTCCTGCTTGAGAGCTGTTCTGTTGTAATTTTGCTATATGGAAATTGAAACCTTCCTTTTTAATTAGACAGAAAAGAGGAAATGTGGTGGAAATGTTCTGTGTATGATGTAAATAAAGTAACTGAATTGGCCTATGTAGAGCACCATAGAAGTGGGTGGAGAATCAGAGTTCAGGCAGGTAGGAGTAGGGTGGAGTTAGTCAGTCACCATCCGATCCCCGAAGAAGAATCATGTAAGAGATACAGATGAGCCACAGGCTGGACCATGTGGCAGTTAGATTAGTAGAAATTGTTGATTTAAGATGAAAGAGCTAGCTAGTAATGTGCATGAGACATGGACCAAACAGTATGAAGTTAAAAAAACAGAGAGAAATTATCTCCAAACACATATTCTGAGTGCACACAGATAATAGCTCATTGGTTTTCTTTCTTTCTTTCTTTCTTTCTTTCTTTCTTTCTTTCTTTCTTTCCTTTTTTTAGCTATCTGGATGTTTTGCTTTATTATATAAAGTTTAATATTGATTTTCAAAGAAACAATAAAAAATTTAAAAAAGAGGAAGAGAGGACTTTTAATTAGTGTTACGGTAATGCGTGTGACCTACTGTGTTTTCCATTAGTAGATTTTTTTTATTGAGCTTGAGTATCTTTATTGAGAAAAATATTACTGCCTGATATTTGTGAACATATTTATGTAACTTCATGACTGAGAATTTCTATGTTAATTATCTGAAAATATGTAAAACACATGAATTGGGTGTTACATGTTTTTAAGCATAGATGTTTAGAATTGTGCTATAGATGAATATAGTAAAGCCATGTATGAATATAAGTATGTCAGTGAGTTGATTATTTTTACCTCAATGTTAATTCAAGCAAAAAAAATTAAAAAAAAAAACTAGGGAATTAAAATAGGAAGTGAATAGAATTTTATTCTCTATTTCCCACTTCTTCCAATGAATTCTTTTGCTATAATGGCTTATTCTTGTTTTAGCTTTTTATTTTACAATGCTGGAAAGTAAACAAACAGATTTTGAGGTTGATGTTATATCTCCTGCTGTTTATGAAGCAAGAAAAGAAAATATTTTAGAGACGACTATTGTGTTTTACATATTCTCAAAATAATTCTTTCTAACCTTGGGGAACATTGTAGAATAAAAATCTTTTGATCTATATCCTTCTATATTACTGATTAGGATAAAAATTTTAATTAAAGATAAATAAATGCTTTTCTATTGTGACTTGGGAAATAAAGCATAATAGCATAGTCCCTGAGCTTCAGAATGTTAAATAGCAGAAAATGAGAGACTCAGCCCATTTTGTGTCCATTGGCCCTGCTCAGCAGAATGCAAATTAGAAAGGTACTTAATCTCAGGCATTGCTTTTAATTTTACTTCTAGATGTGTATGCCTTTATAGTTTCAGATGCATTTGCAAAATTAAAAGTATAATTTATCTAACAAAGCAGCAATCTGTCAGTGTGGTTACTTAGTTATCATGAAAAACTGGATCTGCTCTTGGGAAGAAAAGTGGAACAGCAATGTGCTGTGTCAAGGATAGGAGACAAAGATTCAAGTCAGTTCTTTTGCCTTTTCCAATCATATGCAAGAGATTGAACCATATATATCTTGTCCTTCACCTTTTACCTCACATCGCCAGCTGCTTAAAAATATATAAAGTACTAGAAAGAGTTGAGTGCCTGGTCACTGGACAACACCAAGTACTGCTGGTATTTCTCCAACTAAATAGAAAGGTTCTTCTGAGATCTGAGCATTAAAGGTAAGAGCAAAGTCTTGGGTATATTCTAAGGGAAGTAGTGCCTAGAATGAGCTATGCATGGATGCTCTAAGGCACAGGAGCAATACATCCTCTTATTTTAAGCAATTATATAAATAGAAGCCCAAAGCTAAGGGCTGAAAATGTATATCAGTTGGGAACTTACTGAAGGAGATACATATGAAATAATACTTTCCTTTGGCTGGCCATCTTTATAATCTCCCTTGCCATCATACAAACTTTCACAAAATACAGTGATGCCTGATTATTATGTTTTGCTCACAGTAATACTATAAATTTTCTTCATATCTATGTGTATATCTGTTGATTTATTTTACTATTACTTTTATATTTATAAATATTCATAGGAATGAATGACTGAGAAAAGAGAGTAGAATGTACCTATCTAATGTTGTAGTATTTTTTTTTTTTTTGGCCTGTTTGGGTCTGGAGATTTGTGACCTGGCACGCGTGTGGTGCTGGCGGTGTGGAGCCTGGTCTGTGCACCCGCAGCTTTTGCCCCCCAAAAGAAATGAATCACATGCTTATATACTTTATATTGCTTGGCCCATATCTTAAGCATTATTAGCTAGCTCTTTTTTAAAAAAAATCTACCCATTTTTATGAATCTATCCACTATGTGGCTTGCAGCCCGTGGCTCACCTGAATTCCTACATGCTTCTTCTTCGGGGGACAGATGGTGACTAGTAAACTCTACCCCTTCTTCCTATCTGGCTGCCTCTGATTCTCCACTCACTTCTACGGTGCCCTGCATGGGTACAAACAGTTATTTATTTATATCGTACAGAGAACATTCCACCACATTTCTTCTTTTTTGTCTAATTAAAAAGGAAGGTTTTAATTTTTATATAGCAAAATTATACACAACAGAACAGCTCTCAAGCAAGAATTATAGTCACAATATCTAGTTTATTTGTATTTTAAAATTAAAGAGAATATTTTATTATTTATTTTTATCATTGTGAGTCTAAAGTTTTATATTTAATATATTTTTTAAACTAAAAAGAACTATATTTATAATTATTAAACCTTTAACTATATCAAAGACCACAGAAGGATATAATATTATGTAAATAAATAGGAAGTGCAAGCAACTTTTAAAGTCTAGAAAATGACAGAGATGACATTTATCTGTTTGGACAGTCACCCAAAGTTTTTTTGTAACGTTGGGGCATCTATCTTTAGCCATTAGGCCCAAAGTCTTTGGCAAACCTTTTAGTGATGTAGGAAATTTGACACAGTCTATCAGTTGTTTTTTTGTGTGTCCTGAAGAATGTCTGGCAATGTTTTTTGCAAAGCAGGAACCTGAAGGACCATCTCGGCTTGTTTTGTTCACATTTAAAAGTCACTTTTTTATTGAACTTGCATGTCTAGTTTATATAGCATACTATTAAGCAGCTAATACCAGAACAGTTTTTTGTCTAGTGGCTAATTGTTGTCACAAAGTAAATTTTACATGAAGTTTTTTTAATGTCCATCTTTTTTTTGAAATATATTGATGTTGTCAGGAACAGAACTGTCTCACTGTCTAGAAAAGTTTAAGTTCTTAAAATATCTTAATTGCCATATTTTGTATGTCTTTGAAGTGTTTGAAGACTACCTATCTAATTGAAATACATTTTTGCATACCTACAAAAACCTAACTAAAATGACTATAAGTTTGTTTATCATAGTTGACTATTAATCTGCATTTCTCAATTACACATTACAATTTTAAATGAGTTACATCAGCATCATACCTTAAT
Organism: Sigmodon hispidus; assembly: GCA_004025045.1. NCBI lineage: Eukaryota > Metazoa > Chordata > Mammalia > Rodentia > Cricetidae > Sigmodon > Sigmodon hispidus. Next base: position 12,901 of record PVIH01016279.1, on the reverse strand, counting down.
CAAGAGTAGAAAAATACAAACAACATAACAAAATTAACCTTAAGTTTATATCAATGAATCAAAATCTACTTATCTTTTTCATCTGTTGTAGTATTTTTTTTTTTGGCCTGTTTAGGTCTAGAGATTTGTGACCTGGCACACGTGTGGTGCTGACAGTGTAGAGCCTGGTCTGTGCGCCCACAGCTTTTGCCCCCCCAAAAAATAAATCACATGCTTATATACTTTATATTACTTGGCCCATATCTTAAACACATTATTAGTTAGCTCTTTTTTTTTAAATCAACCCATTTTTATAAATCTATCCACTACGTAGCTTGCAGCCCGTGGCTCACCTAAATTCCTACATGCTTCTTCTTCGAGAGACAGATGGCGACTAATAAACTCTACCCCGTCTTCCTACCTGGCTGCCTCTGATTCTCCACCCACTTCTACGGTGCCCTACATGGGTCCAAACAGTTATTTATTTATATCGTACAAAAAAACATTCCACCACAATCTAAGGCATTAAAACACTGAGAAACAGCCAATCTTGGAAAATATATCCACTGATTAATATCCATTAGTTGTTTTTCAAGTAATTTTTATTAAACCAAGAACCAATCTCACACGGAGTGTACCTATGAATTAAAGTCTACCATAGGAACCTTTTACATTGTGAAATAACAGCTAGTTCTTGTATATCTTTTAAATCTGAATTTATCTTATAAGAGAGGGATTTATATGGATTTAATTTAATTCAGATTATAGTGGCCACACTTATTAAGACAATAGGGTAAATATTTCTCTAATATAAAATTAACTTTTTATTGATGTCATATATTATTTTTAAAGTAAAACTTCAACATAACAGAAGATATGAGAGAAGATTCTGAGAAATCAGGAACAAACTGGGTTACAGACTATTATAATTATTTTATGATTTCAAGGCATTTTATCCTATTATTTTTTATTTAACTGTCCTTATTTCATTTTAATATGAATATTTTTCTTTCTTCTGGTTTTATCTTTACACAATATGTATATGAATGCATAATCAAAACTCAGAGGTCTTTGCTACCAAATTCAGACTTCAGTATATCTATCTTGAACTTCCTGAGAGGCATTTTGCAAATGATTTGCACTAAAAAAAAAATCTTCAATAAATTTATCAGATGACCTTATGGAAAGCCAATCACAGATTATGAAAACTGCTTACTATGTTTGTGGTTATAATTTAAGTGTTTCATCATTTCTAAATCATGTACATTCTGTTGCTTTTTTTTTATTCAAGTATCATGAGATAAGTACTGGTCTTTAACACTAGATTTGAAATTCTGGATTTCTCTGATACTTTTTGGCACATAAATTCAGTGAATGGTTTTAAATGCAAAGATTTGTATATAGATATCCTTCATGACTTCTGAAAGTCATAGACCTATCTAAATGTAACAAGCCGACTAGAAAGTTGAATAGAAGTGAGGAAACTGGCAAATTATGGAAGTCAGCAGGACCAAAAGTCACGTCCATGAAGGTCATCCAAAAATAGAGATTGGTACTCAGACTTACAAAATGAGTGAAAATAACAAACAAAGATGTATGTTCCAGCAAAGAGAATGGTTGGAAACTCAGGCAGAGCATAAGATTATAATTTACATGATACAGCAAGATCAGCCTTGACCTCAAAGATATTTTTTATATTTTTAAGTGAGATCAGAGAAAAGCCATGTTTATAATGATGGTGATAATTTCTTATGTTACATATTTTTTATTATGAGTAACCCCTCATTTTTTTATCCATGCATCCTCTTGTTCAAATTTCCTTCCTCCTGACGCCCCTCCCAGTCACTCTTCTCCCCAATTCCTTATCTCCTCCCTAGCAAGGACAGGAGGTCACAAGGACCCAAGGAGGCTTAGTTCAACATCCACTCCAGGCAGATCCACTTTCCTTACCCCAACATCAAGACTGGGTTAGGTATACCTCTGGAGGAAATGGGCTCCAAGTTGCTAGTCCAAGGTGGTTCATATCACAAGCTGCTCAGTGGTTGTGGTTTGTAGCTTTGGAATAATTTGCAAGTCAAAATAAACCCAGCCACACTAAACTTGATAGAAAAGAAAGTGGGAAATACCCTTGAACGCATTGGCACAGGTGACCACTTACTTACTAAATATAATACCAGTAGCACAGACATTAAGAACAAAAATCAATAAGTGGGACCTCCTGACACTAAGAAGCTTCTATAAAGCCAAGGAAACAGTCAATAAGACAAAACAACAGCCTACAGAATGGGAAAAGATTTTCACCAGCTCTACATGTGACAAAGGACTAATCTGTAAAATATATAGAGAAGTTGAGAAACTAGAGCCCCCACACTTGGATAACCCAATCAAAAAATGGGGTTTAGAACTAAAAAGGGAATTCTCAGCAGAAGAATTACAAATGCTTGAAAGTCACTTGAAAAAGTGCTCAACATCTTTAGCCATCAGAGAAATGCAATTCAAAACAACTTGAGATACCACCTTACACCTTTCAGATTGGCTAAGACAAAAGACACAGATGACAGCCTATGCTGGTGAGGTTGTGGAGCAAGGGGAACACTCCTTCATTGTTGGTGGGAGTGTAAGCTGGTTCAGCCACTCTGGAATGCAGTATGATGTTTTCTCATAAAACTAGGAATCAATCTTCCCAAGGAACCAGCAATACCACTAATGAGCATATACCCAAAAGATAATTAAAACAAAACAAAACAAAACAAAACACCAATTGTTATAGAGAAAACATCTGAAAGGCACTCCAAGTTAGAACAGTGAGTCTGTGAGAAGACAAAGGGCTTAATTGGGTGCTGCAGTTAGAATTTTGACACCCATATGCAGTTTTGTTAACTTTTCAGAAATGCTGATAGTTCAAAAGGCAGTCAAGCATTGTCATGGGATCATTGAGGGGGATTAGTTTGCTTGACGTCTTCATGGTTTGTGTTGTGGCTTCCAGACACTGTACCTGTGAAGGAGGGCAAAAGAGATATAGCACTCTGGGCTCTTTGTATCTCTTTGAACTGCAATCTCTCTCCTTATTCTTGTTCTTAGATTTCATATGAGAGTTTCCTTGGGGCAGAGGGGTTTCTATTATTGAAAAACGAAACAAAAATACAAATTACTGCATTAAATAAAGATGCTTTTTAGTCACTTTTCACAGTTGAAGGATGCTACATTATTCTGCATGTTATTGTAAACCTCTGTCTAGTCTGTGAATATAGTGCTGCCATTGGACTGTAAGGAACACCACAGGGGGTAGGTGGTCCATAGCTCCTCCATGTTTTAGCCAATAGACTCTTCCTTGCCAGTGACTTAGCATGGATTTTTGACTCCTATCATTATGCCTCCTCTGACCTCTTACTTTGTTCATCTACTTATTCTTCTTCAAACACACTTCTTCCGGATCAGTGATGGTAGATAGTGTGGCTTCCTGGCCCACACCTGAGCTGATGTCAGAAAGCACAGATTGCTATTCCCAGTTGCATATCAGAGCAACCCCATTGCTTGCATTTTGTTGTATTACCTTGTAAGAACAACTCAGTTTGCTCTTTCATTTGACAGTTGCAGTTAGAATTTAGAAATGTCTGTGACTTTCTAGTAACCATGGGTTCATAGAGGCACAGGCAAGCAGAAAACTGGTCATTTGCTTCTTATGTTACTGTCACAGACTACACCATTTTAAATTTTTTTTCTTTATTGTGTTTTGAAAATTAATATTAAACTTTATATAAAAAGCAAAACATCCAGGATAGCTAAAAAAAAAAAATGCAACAATAAAACTTCTCTTTTCTCTAAAATGCATGAAACACAAAAAATAAAATCTAAAGCTCCACAAGCCAGGTTTGGCTCAGCTACAGATGACAAAAGCATAGTAGGTCTCAGCTAATGCCCATGGATGCACTATGGCAAACACAAATTTCTGCCAAGTAACCCTTCTATAGACAAATCAGGTTGTGTGTGTGTGTGTGTGTGTGTGTGTCTGTCTGTCTGTCTGTCTGTCTATCTGTGTGTGTGTGTGTTTTAAATCACATTATTCACACAACGTATTTCAATGAAATAATGGATTAACAAACTGTGGTACATCTACAAAATGGAGTTCTACTCTTAATTTTTTTTCCTTTTCTGTGTATTTTATATCTTAATTATAACTTAACAACTAGATTTTGGGGAAGGTCTAATCTATTTGGTGTTATGTAAGCTTCTTGTATCTATATGGACATTGCCTTCTTTAGGTCTGGTTATGTTTTCTTCTATGATTTTATGGAATACATAACCTGTGTCTTTGAGCTGGTATTATTCTTCTTCTATTCCTACTATTTTCAGCTTTGGACTTTTTATGGTGTCCCAAATTTCCTGATCATTTTGTGTTATGAGTTTTTGGTTTTGGTGTTTTCTTTGAGTGATTTATCTATTTCCACTCTTGAGTCTTCCACTCCAGAGATTCTCTCTTCCAAGTCTTAACGTTTTAATACTTGTGGAAACATAAAGATAAACTCTTTGTGGCTATACATAAGTTTAAAGAGGAGAAAATAGAGGTGAATAGGATTATATTAAAGTTAAAATGTGCACAAGGCAGAAGAAAATGTAGGATAGTTTTTAGACAAGCATTGTAAGCTTCTTGCAAAGAAGAAACTTTTCATTTCTTCAAAAAGGTCTATGTAAAAGTTAAAACAGCAACATCTATTTGAATGAAGCTATGTGACTGACAAAGAATGTATATTTGAAGGGACTGGAATGATGGTACAGTGGTAAAGATCACTTGTTGCTCAGAAGAGAACCTTTGTTCTGTACTCTGTACCTTCATCATGGTTCACATCTATTCTTAACTCTTGCTCCAGAGGACATAATGATCACTTCTGATCTATGCAGGTACCAGACACACATATGGTACACATCCATACTTGAAGAAAAACAACCACACAAAATAAAATCTAATTTCAAGTAATGTATAAAGAAATGAAAATACCCATAAACAAGAGTTCATTGGCCTCTGTAAAGAATCTTAACATAATGTAATTATCTAGTCATTTCATATGTCCTTAATAGAAAAGACTCAATGTTCCTATTCCTTGGAATTAGTTTGAGATGTGCTTAAGTCATAATTCCTTAGTACTCTCCTGTGTTCTTTATTAAAAGCTTCTTAAACACTGCTTCCGCCATGACTGTCCTTTCACTTCAGAAGCCTCATTCATTTTCTGTTCTTTTCTGCCATGTAATCAAGCACCTAGAGAAATACCTGGGGCCATGAGAAGTTTGAAGTAACAAGACAACTTCAAACCTTAAACCTGCAGACTCATTTGAAAGAACTTAAATGTGGGTAGAGAAGGATATAAAAAATATCCTTTATGGTGATTTCTTAAAAATAAAATGGGCATACACTCTGTGAAAGATGAAGCATATTAGTTTTTCATGTATGCAAAATAATAAATGCCCAACTCATGAAATACTGAAGGATTAAATGTAATCATTAGTAAGAGAATGTTTTATAGTAGTACCTAAATTTATAAATAAATTGATAAATATAAATCAACTACAAATGCTTGCACATAATTTGCATAGAGTTAAGGAGAAATAATTGTATACTAGCTTTTAACAAAACTTTTGTTTCTTGGCTGTAAGGGACAAACATGGAAATGAGACTCTAAAATTGCCCAACTTTTAGAAGAGCCTATACCACCTGTTTATAAAATCAGTAACAAATAATGGAAGGTAAATTTTGGAAATTGCTGAACTAAGTCTAACATGAAATCTTGGGCAAATAAAAGAAGTTATTAGCTGAAAATGATTTCACAACTCTACAGTGCTACATTTCTTTTTCCAAATCTTTTTTCTTTCATTTTTCTTCAAAAAATACTCTTTATTTTTGAAGATGCAGACATTTTGATGAGATGAGAAAAAATTACAACTATTTCAGTACTGGAGGGTAAATGATTTAAAATGTCTTCACTTTTATTCTTCATTGATAGTTCTTAAAAGAAGAAACTATGGGATAAACAGAAATATGCTCTCTAGTAAAGACTTCTATATGGATTGAAATGTCTCCTGATAACTTTGGGTATGGAAAAGTATTAGTTAGCTTGCTAATTTTTTTATGCAAATCTTTAGGCATATTTTTTCATAAAAATTCACCTGGCAGATTTTAGTTAAGTAATAAATATATAAATATTTATACACATATTTACATGTTTAATGTATGTGTAAGTATATATACAGGTAGATATATATATGACTCAGCTTAAATTCCCTTTCTACTTGTAAAGTGTGTGATCAGTAGCTGGAATCCAAAACATCTGAGAACTCACAATCTACCACTCTTTGCACTTTTTATCTTAGTTTTTTAAACTCAATGTGCATACAAATAATTATGACAAATGGCTAAATATATTAACCTAATATAAATACTAAGACAGGTATGCTGTGTGATATTTTGCTTGTGTTCTGTGTTCCAATATAAAAAAAATGCTTGCCTAGATATCAGAGGGTGGCGGTAACCACTAATTAACCACAGAGATCTGGAGATCTGTACAGAAAACAGAAAGTAACAAGTCAGGCAGAGAGAAAATGGAATAAGGGATTTAGAAAGGTAAGAAGTCTCTGGTGGCTGCCGCTCTAGTTCTCTGATTCTTCTGGTTATTACCCTGGTTATGGCTCCTGGTTTTTGTTGATAAGAGTAATTAGTTTTAGGCTTCATCTGAAAATACTAATGAGGAAGTAACAACAGATACTGAAAGACATTAGATAATAGAAAAATTGCTGAATTTAATCAGCCTGTATACTTTAAAGATGTGATGACTCCAGAACAGAAACCAGAATATATGTTACACTGGGAAAGATGTTTGGCTTTTGTTTCTAAAGGGAAAGAAAAGCCATGGATACCATAAAAATTGATAAGATTATATTTGAATAAAAGAGACCTATTGATTACAAGATGTGATAGTTCATCAACATGAGTGACCATTCAATCTACCCTAACATATGACTAATAAATGCTTTCATTTGATGAGATATAACATGCCCAAAAGGAAATACTCTCAAAACTAGGGTGAAAACAAGGTTTTGATTTTGTTTTTTCAGAAGAATGAAGGCATCCAGCTAAGGAATATGAAGACCACTGAACAAATGAGACACCTGAAGAAAAAGAATGAATTATCCAGAGAAAATGTTCAAAGAAAAAGAAAAAATTGGCCTATTGGTATATTATATTTTCAACAAGATAAAATTTTATAACTTCCTAAATGTTTGTGTCTGCTATTCTCCAAAGTTGTATAATGCAAATGATATTTTTGTAATCCCAGTTCAATTAAAAATGAAAGCTGACTTTGGGCTTGGAGTGTGTCTCTTTCCTCCACCAAACCCAAGTGTCTTTTTTAAAGAAAAACCCAAAATCTTTTTTTTGGGGGGGGGGGCAGAAGAGCCATCTGATATGGAACATAAGAAAAAACAAAATTAAGGGACTATTCTATTGCTATTAATCTCATAATCATTAGGTTTTATTTTGACTCTAAAATGTTTTTTAAGACAGCAGAAAATAATTTTAAAGATATGATGCCCACATTCCCAAGAAGTTGAGTGGTGGTTTGGGGTCTTTCAGTGAATTATAGATATTTCTCATTGTTTGGTTACAAGTTGTTATCATAATGGTTAAGAAATAAGTGGAACAAATGAAATTAGATTCAAATATCTTATTCTAAACAGAAAAAGGATAATATAGAAATAGGATAAAAGGGCATATTATTGAATCTACTTTTAAACTGAAACACAACTACTCATTTTAAATATTTTACAGTGATATTGATTTTTGCATATTGATACAAATTTAAGGTTATGTTTATTAGAATATGTTGCACAAATGTTTCTCTTCTTGTTCAAGGTGCTGTACTTACACAGCTTATCTAACAATATAATATAAATTTCTAGTCATTGAAAGATATTATTACAAACAATTTAGGATAATAAAGAAATGCAGGTTGGCAGCTAGTCACCTATTATAATCAAACTTGTAATGATGTTAGATAGTTTTCAAGATAGAACAGAGATATAATTAAGATAGTCAGTCAATCCCCAAACTCTTCAGATGCCTACAGGATATGACATTAAGATGTTTTTAATAACATCAGATTCTTATTTTATATAACAAAGAGACATGTCTGATCCTGGCAGCATCAATCTACTTCAGAGACAATGAAAAGCATTGAAGAAACTCCACATGCACTTGCTTTGCCTGCTGATAACATGCTGTCAAAATTGGACAAGCAGCACATAAAAGAGTGTGACTGTAGAGCTTTGTCAAGATGGGACAGTCTTCCAAAAATTCTGCTTCATAGATAAGTCTGTAAAACTGTAAGCCAAAATAAGTGCCCCAATATTGCAGAGGTACCGTGGATGACAGTCCAGGCAGCCACCTGTTTTTGTCATTTTTTTAAATTTGGAAGGTTTCTCTATTCTTCCTGTCTACTTAGGTAATATTATATCCATCTTAGGTCTCTGACAGAGCTGCAGACTAGATAGTTATTTGTTATAGCTTTCCTTTCTAACAAATTCAGAAAAGAATCACTAAATAGGTGAAAAGTGTAGAGAAACATAAAAGATAGTTTCAAGTTGTTAATGCAAGTTTAAGATAGAAAGTGAATTAGGTGCAACACATTGGACTCAAAAAGATAGAGTAGATAATGGAGTATTTTCTCTGAATTTGTCAAATACGCATTGACTAGACATTGTTAATATATATTGTCTGTATATGTTTATATATGATTATTTTACTTATTGTATATTGTTTTTCTGTTAGTTAAAACCTTTGCTTTTTATTTACACAAAAATGGAAATGTTCATGATAATTTGTTTTCTGACAAATAAGGTTAATCAGGAGATGAGATGGTAGAATTAGACACTAGTTAGCTATAGATTTCTGTTGGTTTGTACAGAGAGGAGACAGGAAGCGACAAGGTGAAACAGAGAGAGATAATGTGGGGCCCTTCTTGGTCTGAGGATTGAGGAAAGGTAAAACGTCTCTGGTAGATGCTGCTCTGTTTCTCTGTTCTTTAAGTGTATAATCCTAATATCTGATTCCTGGTTTTTATTAATAAGATTAATTAAATTTATGCTTCACAGATATATATGTAAATATATATATAGAGAGAGAAAGGTTTCTTTATATGTTATATAAATATAACATACACAATCTGATATATATGTATAGTTTATTCATATATGTAACCAATTAATAGTTTGGAAAGAAAAAAATCTAAAAATTGTAACTATTCTGACTTTAGATTAAGAAATATCTTAATACATTCATATTCAATAACTGGAACTTTAACCTTTATATTAACAGTAGCTTTTTTTAAAAAAACTAAAATAAGATTGGTTGTTAATCCCTCAGTCTTCTTTCTTCCTTAGTTGAGATCTTCATTTTCAAACTTTCTCAGTAAATCAGTAAAAAATAGCTGTTATTTATAAATATAACACATTTATAAACTGGAACAAATTATCACTGGAATTTCAGTGACTGTACTAGGATTTGACAGCTGAAAATAACAGAGTAGACATTTCAGCCACATACTCTCTTCCTCTTCATTGCTTGTTCATCATTTCTGGCACATCTCCTACTTCAGTTGCAAACCTTGAGGAACCTAAGGATAGTGGTTATATCACAGTTAAAGCCATATCAGAGGATATTACCAAACATTTTAGTTTATAAAAACTCCCTATAGTATTACTTTCATATTAAACTGAGTTTTCTATGTTTGAAATTATTACTATCTCTTTTTAAATCTTATTGGCTGAGCATATTTTAATCTTGTATTCACATTTTTCTTTCTAAATATTTCTAAACTGAATGATATATACTTAAAGTATACAATTTAAGATTGATACTTTAATGAAAGATTACCTCAATTAAGCAAGTAAATACATACTACTGTCTGTAGCTGCTATTTTTATCACTGTGTACCAATATGTAAGAGAACACTGTAAGATCTGTTTCATAGAAAACTGTAACTATATAGTTCAGATAAGAAACTTCAGGAATCGAGCATTATATCAGTTTTCTATAATTTATTCAGCTTGTAAATGAAAGTTATTCTATTTTCAACATTTCTCCCTTTTTTCTTCTACTTCAGGAATTGGCAACATTTTGCTCTATGCTTTGTGGTTTCTGTTAAATCATATAATATTTCCTTACATCTTTTTTTTCCTTTTCCTTTTCCTTTTCCTTTTCCTCCTCTTCCTTCTTCCCCATCACCCCCACACAAGCACACACTGGAAGAAGAGACAAACCAAGATTCAATGACAAACCTCTCAAGGGAGCTTTTTCTATTTTATTTTGTAAAGGGTCTGCAAAATATCCCAGTTTGGTATCAAATTTAGGATTGTCTTTTCTTCGGCTCCAGAATAGCTGAGATAACAAGTGCACCAGCATACTGGCATCCACTATTTGTTTTCTTATGAACAGTTTATTTACCTTAGCATGATGCCTTCTAGGTTATCTTATCAACTGACAGGAAATCGGAGTTTATGTCTAGTATATCATTATGTTAGCATATTCCTTCACTCCTAGTTTTGGAACAAATTACATAGATAAATATGAATTGTGTAACTAAATTAAGAAGTTACTTGTTACAAGCATGCAGTATTTAAAATACACAAATGTAAAAAATTTATTTGTATTAATCCTTTGTGAATTTCATCAAAAGATCATATTTACCCCTCCTCTCTCACTCTAACTCCATTCAAATCCAATCATATATATCTTTCCAATTATTTTGTCCTTTTAAAAATTAACCCATTAGCTCAACTATGTTCATAGCAGCATTATTCGTAAGCAAGAAACTGGAAACAACCTAGATGTCCCTCAGCTGAAGAATGTATTAACAAGCTATGATCTACACAATGGAGCACTACTCAGCAGTAAGAAAAAATGATATCCAGAAATATGCAGGTAAATGGATGGATTTGGAGAATATCTTCCTGAGCAAGGTATTTCAAACCCAGAAAGATAAGCAGGGGATGTACTCACTCATTAGTGGACTCTAAACTAAAAGCAAAAAGCAAAGCATGTCCAAGCTGCAAACCACAACCACAGAATAGCTTGGGATCTGAAACACCTTGGACTGACCCCTTGGATCCCACTCCCTGTAGAGGAACACCTGACTTAGTCTTGATATTAGGGTAAGGAAACTGGATCTTCCAGGAGTGAATGCTGAACTGAGCAATATTGGAACCTTGGGACCTCCTGCCCATGTTGGGTAGGAGATGGGGAGATGTGGAGAAGAGAGATTTACTGGAGAGAGTGGTAGGGGGAAGGGACCTTGATTAAGGATATACATGGGTAGAACAAGTGACTTTATTCATAATAAAAAAAGAAAGAGGAAAAAATTAAGAACCCATAAGTTTTTGTTTTTTATACATTTCTGTGTGTGGAGTCATGCATTGGAGCATATTCAATATACCAGGAACCATACACTTAAGGAAAACTGAATCTTTCTTCTCTGTGAACCAGCAGTTGTCCACAGCTCCTCAGTTATGGGTGGGATACCATAAACCTCTCCCTTCTACATGCTGGAGTGTATATTGATTACATTTGTGGTAGGTCTTGTGCAGGCAATCATAGCTGCTATGTGTTCATGTCTGCTGCTTTATTCATGTTCAATCAAGACAGCCACATGTCCAAAAGCTAATGATTTGCTCCAGATGGCCTCAGTCACTGGCTCTTAAAACCCTCTTTGCCTCTTCTTGTAATAGTCCCAGAGCCTTTGTTGTGTAGAAAGATGATACAGCTACCTCATTTGTGCCTTGTCACTCATACAACTCACTGACTTAACTGTATTTTGAAAAGTTATGAAGTTCTATGTTTAATCACTGTCTACAGCACAATGAAACATCTCTGGTGGAATCAGAAAGCCACACTAAGCTAAACCTATATCCAAATGTATATTTTTGGAAGCTCAGATTCCAAAATCTATCATTTAGATATTTGTTCTGATTTTAATTTATGTGTATTAAGGGTGAGAATGAGGTGCCAAATTTCATTTTTCTGCATGTACATCCAATTTCCCCAAATTTTTTTCTAAAGAAATTGGCTTTTCTCCAGTGGTCATTTTTGCCATTTTTGTAAAAAATCAGGAGGCTATAAGTGCTTGTACATACATTTGGATTCTTAAGTATATCTATTAATATAAAACATACAAAATTTTTAAAGTAGGAATTGACATTTACTAATACTGGATAAAGTATTAAGCCTTAATATTTTCAAATACCTTATAGCATTTAATATGCATCAGAGAGTAAACTCTCAGTAAATGATTATTATGGAGACTTAGTGACAGAATGCAATGATCAGGTTATATAACTGTATTTGATAAGGTGTTTTCATTCATTAAAGTTACAAAATTTATAGGAAGATTAAGTAGGTTAATATACTTCAATGATGCCTGACACAGTGAACATTTAATGACTTATAATGCATTCTAATTAAAAATAAGCAAAGCACACATTTATGTAAGCGTCATTAATGTTTTAAAATAAGGAATACTTCAAATAGGATGAAGTAAGTTACGAAAAACTTCTTGAAGGAAATTGGAAGCTAACTGCCTGGAAATTTGAAAAAGATGAATTGGGACCATAGGACTGTCTGCTCCCTGCCCAGGGAGGGGATGGGGAGTGCAGAGGAAAAAAGTGACCAGATGTGTTGGGAGAGGGAAGAGACCTTGAATAAGGATATACAGGGATGGAAAAAAAAAATTCAGAGGGAAAGATGAACACAAAGAAAATATAGGTGTAGCAATCTTATTTGTATTTCTACCCTTGATAAGCCATGCTTATCATTCTTATCCTCTGTATAGTTATTGTTAACTCTTCCACATTTTAAATTCTTTTTACTGTGTTTTTTTTGATA
>PVIH01016278.1:0-46201 GCA_004025045.1 Sigmodon hispidus | reverse complement strand
ACTTTGTGTTCAGCTTTCCCTCTGAATTTTTTTTTCCATCCCTGTATATCCTTATTCAAGGTCCCTTCCCCCTCCCGCCACATCAGGTCATTTTTTCTTCTCCACAACTCCCCATCCCCTCCCTGGGCAGGGAGCAGACAGTCCTATGGTCCCACTGACCCAATAATGCTTGGATCAGTCTCCACTCCTGGCAAATCCAATTTTGTCACCCCTCCCTCAAGAGTGAGTCAGATGTTCCTATAGTTGGAGTGGGATCCGAAGCATCAGTCCAGGGTATTTCTGATCCCAAGCTGTTCAGTGGTTATGGTTTTCAGCTTGGGCATGCTTGGCTTTTTTTTCGGAGTTTGTAACCTGGTGCGCGCGGTGGTAGCGGTTTGGAACCTGGTCTGCGCGCTGGCGGCTTTTGTTCCCCAAAGAAAATGAATCAGACGCTTATATTACTTCATACTGTTTGGCCCATATCTTAAGCACATTACTAGCTAGCTCTTTCATCTCAATTTAACCCATTTCAATTAATATGCCCACCATGTGGCTCCCAGCCCGTGGCTGGCCGGTACCTCTACATGTCTTTTCCTCTTGGGGGTCGGATGGAGAGTGACTGATTCCACCCTTTCCTACCTACCTGCCCTCTGATTCTCTACCCACTTCTACGGTGCCGTACATGAGCCAAAACAGTTACTTTATTTACATCATACAGAAAACATTCTACCACAGCCTACAGAATGGGAAAAGATTTTCACCAACCCTATAAGTGATAGAGGAATGATCTCTAAAATATATAAAGAACTCAAGAAACTAGAGGCCAAAATGTTGAATAACCCAATCAAAAAATGGGGTTCAGAATTAAAAAGGGACTTCTCAGCAGAAGACTTACAAATGGCTGAAAGGCACTTGAAAAAGTGTTCAACTTCTGTAGCCATCAGACAAATGCAAATCAAAACAACTTTGAGAAACCACCTGACACCTGTCAGATTGGCTAAGATAAAAGTCACAGATGACAGCCTATGCTGAAGAGGTTGTGGAGCAAGGGGAACAGTCCTTCATTGTTGGTGGGAGTGTAAGCTTGTTCAGCCACTTTGGAATGCAGTATGGCGGTTTCTCAGAAAACTGGGAATCAATCTCCCCAAGGATCCAGCACTATGTAATTTTCAAAGACCAGCTGAATCATGAATTAGTGATGGTCTAAGATTTTAAGAATTTTCTAGAAAATTATGAAGACGGTGATGTCTAACTCTCTTCCTCAGAATAGAAAACCATTCTGAAGGGGTCTGTGTTTAGGCCTGTGCTAGACTGTCATTTGTACATACGGAACATTGCTTATCTCTCATGATGATTAACCAAGACTTTGATTTAGGTTAAAGACAAGGGTAGCTAAATCTCATGTAGGCATTTGGTTTATATTTTGAACAATGTCCTTAAGATGTATGTTTTAAATAAGATATTATTAGTGTTATAACTTTTCTCATGAAATAAAGAAAAACTCTCAGCATGTGTTCCTAGAGCCTTTGTTCTACACTGCAGTATTTTAAGGGACCTCAGGGACCGTAACAAATGGATACAGCACAGGAATAATAAATTCAATCTTTGGTGATAAAAATATTGGAGAACATTTAATGAGAATGTGCCAAATGTATGTTCTTGACATGCCAAAAGTGAGGAATCTTTTAAATGGCATTGTCAGCAAAATTTTGCCCACACTTGCACTTGTTCCTCTAAAATTAGAGAAATCTAGCCTTTTGATACATCTTCTTTAAGTGGAAGGTTCCAGAAAACTTTATTTTTTACTTTTCTTGCCTCACCTTACACACCTATAAAATGAACAAGTTTGGACTACACCATTTGTGATTGCTTATTTAATCTCTTGCCATGGTTAATGTTGCCAAATTGATAGGGTAGAGTCACCTAAGAGGCAAAATCTTTTGAACATGTCTGGCAAGGAGTATCTATATTCGAGGCTTTTCCATCTTAAAAATGGACAACATAATTCTATGGGCTGCGGTCCCAGAGTAAATAAAAAGGAGAAATTAGGCTAAGCACGTCTTCTTCTCTCTCTGCTTCCTGAGTGACCAGCTGCCTCATGTTCATGCCTTCTCTACTATGAGGGACTGCACTTTTGAATGGTGAGCTGCAATAAGCCCTTGATTCAGCAAAGGTATTTGGCCAGATGTTTTATTGCAACAATGAGAGCATAACTAACACAGGATTTTGTGGATTGGATCTGACTTACCTATTGCTCAGAATTCATTATCCTAAAAAATCAATTTTCAAATTAGATGAAGGATGCTCTCCAAAGCTTGGCTTGACTGCATCTATATGATAGAATTGACTGACTGGAACTGTGTGCTTCAATTCTGAACAATTATGGTCTTTTGGAATTACTTTTTATTTGATTAATGTAACTAATTGAAAATCAAGTAAAATTCTTTTTATATAAACACAATCATCTTTGTTAAGAAACAGAATTTTTATGAATAAAAACAGACTCTACTCCATATAAATTTATGAGTTTGACATCCTCTCAACAGCAGAATCTGGTCTTTTCTAGTCACAACCCAAACCATCACTCATCCTAGAAATCCAGTATACCGCTGATTATAGCTTTTGTCATGCATGTGAACCAGATGAGTGTGTGAACTCTACATGGGACAGTGCTACTCATTTGATGCTAAAGAAAACAGGTTTGAGGATCAGACTGATCATAGATTTCAATCCTGACTCTGATTGACTGACTGTGGCCTGTGGGGTGTGTGTGTGTGGACAAATACTTGAGGGTATGCTTATTGTATTAATATTATGTGTTTTCCTCAACTGCTCTCCACTTTACTTTTTGATGCAGACTCTTTGAACGTGGAATGTTCCATTTTAGCTGGCTGGCTGAACAACATAGCCCAGAGATTTTCCTGTTTCCACACCCCTAGCACTGGGGTTACAGAGACCTTTGACTAGTTGTTTAGCTACTCCAAGCTTAGATTTTCTTTTCTAAGCTACTGATCTTTTGTGATAGATAAAGTAACAGAAAGTCCTTATATATGGTGAGCAGCCAGTTGAAACTTCTGTTAACTTAGTCTCCTGTCTATGATTATATGGACTATCTTTCTATGACTATGGGCCAGGAGAACCCAGCTCACCAACCCCACTCATCCTTCTTTGTAGCTGATACATTGAAAGACAATCCACATATTATACAACTCAACTCTTTAAAGTGTAAAATTTAATGGTCCTAAGTATATTCATAGATTTGCACAAATGTTGCCAACATCTATGGAGAATGTATTCTTCACCTCAGAAAAAAGCTTCTGGCTGCTCAACTATGTCTTTTTTTTCTGATTCCTATGGAGCATATATTGTTGCTTAATGACTTCCTGTTGACTGAATCTCTTTCTGTAGAAAGGTCAATGTTTCTGAGAGCTGTGGCCCAGGGGTCACTTACAGACTCATTCTCACACATTCACAAATGTGTGAATGGCTTGGAAATTACCTTTAGCAGTTGCCTCTATTTTTTAAGGTGGCATTGGTGGCCTCCTTCCCAGTAGTCTAAGGATAATGACTGAAGGAAATGTCTCTTTGGTTACTAGTTATTAGTTGCAGAGGAAAAAAACTATGTGGAAGACTTTCTATCTCCTGCTGGAGTGTTAATTGATTCCTTATTTACCAAGAGGTTCTTAGGCTATGAAGTTTCCCATTCAAAGGTCCTGTGACTGTCAACATAAAGCCACAAAGCCCATGGGAGAGAATGTTTAAGGTCAGAGAAGAGAAAAAATAATATTTAAGATGAACTATATGATGGAGAAATAATACTAGATCTAGCATATACTTTGGACACTTAAACCTATTTAATATATGATAGCAGTAATAATAACAGTAGCATGCATTGGGTTATGTTCTTGTGTGTGTGCATGTATGCTTGTGCAGGCACATGCATGCCTCTGCATACCTGCTTTATACTGAGGACAACAATGAATGTCACTATTTATTTTCTACTTTGTTTGAGACAGGATTTCCTTGTTGCTCATGGATGCATATGCCAGTCTACCTGAAAGAGAACTTTCAGGGATTCTCCTGCCTCTGTGTCCCATCACATTACAAAGGGGTGGGAATAAGAGCAATGTGGTCTGTGTCTGACTTAATGTGGATTCTGAAGGGTATAACTTTCTTCCTCACTATTGCATGACCAGTGTTTCACTCTCTCATTTCCCCAAGCCCATAATGCTACAGTCTTTGCAGATGGTATTTTTTAATCCACTATTGATCTGAGTTTAACAAATGTTGAGACTTTAAAACAAGAAAGACAAAACAAAAACCAGTAAGTAAATTACTTATGTGTATTGTTTATTAGGGGCAGGACTAGAATCTAAAAACACTGGTCAGTTTAGTTCAGGACTTAGGTCCTTAGACTCTTTTCATTTTTTCTTCCTTTTAGTATTCTCTAGTTTATTAAGTGTGTATACACATATACATATACCCAGACACAAAATTATGTACATATGCTTACGCACATGCACACACCTACATAGACACACAAACTCACATACACACACAAACACTCACAAACATGTCTTTGAGTTAGAACTTGTAGCACTAATTCCAATTGTAATGAAAGAGATTCAGAGCCAGATATCAGGGAAAGGCTAAAATATCAGAGAGAGAAACACCACAGTCAAATCTCACCCAGCTATCTTCCAGCTTCCTCAGCCTTGCTCCTGGTCCCTTCTAAATTGTTTCTGTCTTCCTATGCCTGCCTTAAATACCCTTCTCACCCAGCTATATTCCATCCAGGTTAGGATAAAAGATGGCAGCTATTCTATTAGGTAGTCAGTCTTGAACTCAGAGATCTCTGTCTCTGGAGTTATGAGATTAAAGGTGTAGGTCACCACTCCTGTCTTTCCCTGTGCTGGGATTAAAGGTGTGTGCCATTGAAGCCTGGCTATTTGGCCTTGTACTCAAACATCAAGAAATTCTTGAGCTATGTCTGCCTAGTTTTTGACTGTGGGTTGATCTCTTGATTTTCCAGGTTTTATTAAATATGTAACATATCACAAGAACTTTTTCATCTATCCTGAGAAGATGTAATTCCCACAGCAGCTCCTTTGTTGGAAAGTACTGAAAACTGATAACCTAAATAGTTATCTGAGCAGAAGAAATTGTCCTTTAGTCCTGTTTCTTGAAACATTATTTTTACCTGTGTTGTGTTTAATAAAATGTTCCCTGTTTTCTAGGCCAAGGTCAGTTTATGAATGAGCTGTTTGTCAGGTTAAGGGTCTTTTAGAACTTTTTAGAATTGCCATGCATTATAGTCATAAAATACTTTTCTAGCCAATGAATTTTGTTCAGTTTTTCCCTTATGCCTATAGTATTACTGCCTGCCAAGTCAGTCAGGACATTTTGATTAAAGATAACAGAATGGCAGCTCAGAATCCCAACTGGAAATTGTGGAAATTTATGGCTCTCAAGAGTGAACAATCACATACTGAATAGCTTTGGTGGCAGTGGGTTTGGGTTAATTACTATGTCAGTGATCTTTCTGTATGTTCTCTGTCTTTTTTCTCATACAAGATTTCTTCATGGAGTGAAAATCATGTCTCTTACTATAATCTGGGATAGAAAGTATCTTTCTCACTGAAAACAATTCACAGACTACTGTTTATTTGGCCAAGTTCAGTTAATCTCAGATTGGGTGATGTAATAAGAGAACACTGTGTTCTGGTTAGCCATGTCACCATGTTGGATCCAAGTCCTAAGTTACACATGGAACTAGTGTGGATGGAGCCCATAGACTATGGTGAAGGGACGATGGCTTTCCAAAGGATAATGAGAGAGTTACTATCAGCTATAGAATACTGGAGCTCCATGGTCTAGGAGGAAACACTTTCCCCAACTTGCTGTAAATTAAACAGACAAAGAAAAATTAGTAGAGAAAAGTGTTTGTAGGTATGCATAAGGAGTTCCCAGGGGAGAGAGCTCATGAATTGATGCATGTTTAAGCATATAACTGTTCTGGTTTGTTTTTCTGATGTTATAATAACAACCATGACAAAGATAACTTGAGAAGCAAAGGGTCTACTTGGCTTACACTTCCATGCCATGGTCTATCAATGAAAAAGTCAAGGCAGGAACTACAATAGAAAGTCTGCTTACTGACTCACTTTCTGGATTCTGCTTAGCTTATTGTCTTCCATAGCTCAGAATGGCTTACGTAGGGAAGGTACCACCCACATTGGTTTAGGCTCTCAAGGTATTTTGCCACAGACTCAACCACACATCAATCGATCTTAGCAATTCTTCAACAAAGACCCCCATCACATGTGACTATTGTCTGTAGTCTGTTGATGTAAAAACTAACACAATAATTCACTAGATAAAGGCATAGGAAGAAATGGGAAATTACACCTTGACACTAATGCTGAGTAGATTAGATAAAGAAATGGGTGATTAGTCCATTCTAACATGTCTATATAATTCCCCTAGCTATATGAATGGGGTAATTTTATTCTTTGTTTCCTTCTTCAAGGAGAAGACACAACAAAGAGATGATATACCCCTGCCTATTGGTTACAACTTTTTGATAAGATGGGGGAAGCTCCCACATGATTGAATCTTAAATATATTTATCTTAAAATATTATAATCACACTGAGTAGATTGCCACCATAGACAGGGCTAAAACTTTTACTTCATTGACATTGAGTGCTGAGACAGAAAGTACCAGTCTTTCAAGTCTTCTTAAAATGACAAGGTCTGGAGTCCTCTTCCCAACCTGTTATTCTCTGAATGCTTCCTCCTGAAGATTATGGAAGACATTGAATGCCCTCAAGAACTTTAAGAAAGGACTCCAGAGAATCTCTCTGAAATATGGACATAGCTATGAAAATTTTTGAGGAAGATTGAAGACAAATTGGAGGGATGACTATCTCCTTCAGGATTTAGAAAACATGATTGGGTCTGAATAAGCTGAGAGGCAGAGTTAACTAAAGATATAGCTTTTTGTTAAGCTGTGGTATTCTTGGTTTTAAAGGCAGCCAGAAATAAAGGAACCTATAATTTTAAAATTTCAAATGAAGTATCTTGCTGTTCCTATGTGTCAGACAACTATGAAATCTACATTTTAGTTCATTTTATCCTTATGAGAACCCTCAAAGTCATGTAGTATTATCATCCCTGTTTTCCATGAAAGGAAACTGAGTTGAAACAAGCTAAATAATTTGTCAGACATGTCTGAAGTTTTAAGTTGTAGAGTCAGAAGTAGAATGGGGTAATCTATGATTTTCAGGACTTTGAATTAGAAAAAGAATCTACAGTGACAATGAAAAGATATAGATAAAGAAATCTACAAAGTAGAACAGAGGGAGGAGTTTAGAAATAAGAGAATTGACAGAGAACCATCTTGAGTGATACTCATCCCAAGTATGAGGACAAGAAAAGTCAAAATTTTGGGGGTAGCAGGACATACTCATGATACTAGTACTCCAGGAGTACAGGAAAGTAGATCACCACATGTTCAGCATCACTCTGGATAACAGAAGGACTTATGGGTAAAACAGAAAAAAAGTCACAAAATACTAAACAAAATATTACTAGACCTAAATTAATGATTTATGGGTAGAAATATCTTCTGGATTCATATACATCATTGGCATGAAGCTCCAAAACAATAACAATAACAACAACAACAAACAAGGAAAAAATCCCTCAAAATTTCAGGGTAGAATGAGAGGGGAGAGAAAAGGGGAGGAGGAGAAACTGAAATAGAATTACAATCAACATCAGATAAATGTATAACAGAATATTTTAAAAATGGAGAGCAAATCAATTTCAACCTAGATTTCCATACCAAGCTAAATTATCCCTGAATTGTGAATGCATGCTTATACAGTTGAAAGGGAACTTACCGTAACACTCCTTCTTGAGTAGCTGTGCAAATATAATCCCTGAGATGTAGGAGAAAACAGAGAATGAGGACATTGAATGTAGGAAACAATATGAGAAGAATTTTTCATCCTGGCATGGTGCTGCATTGACTGTAACTTGCACTTAGAGGCTGAAATCGTACTGCCTTGTGTTCAAAGACAGTCTGAGCTACATGCTCAGTATTAGGACATCCAACACTATAAAGGAAGAACCCATTACACCCCCCAAGACAAAACAAAACCAAAACCAAAATAGGGAACACATGGATGGGGAGAATGCAAGAGAAAAATAAAGTCATCACTATCTGTAAGAAATACGTAGAAAAATGCAAAAGAAAATTTTAGTTGATACATTTTCAGCAGAAAACTGTACTAGTTTGTATTTCTTATTGCTATGAAAAACACTGTAACCAAGAAGCAACTTGGAGAGTAAGGGTTTGATTTCAGCTTATAGTTCACAATCCATCACTGAGGGAATTAGGGTCAGGAACTCAGGCCAGGAACCCGGAGGCAAGAACTTCAGCAGAGGCTATAGAGAAATGTTTCTTTCTGACTTGCTCACCATGGATTGATCAGCTTGTTTTCTTATAGCTTCCAGGATCACATTCCCAGAGGTGGCATCACCAACAAGGAGCTGGGATCTCCCACATCAGTCATCAGTCAAGACAGTGGCTTGTCCTAGTTGACATGTCTTTTCTCAGATGACCCTAGGTTGTGTCACATTGACAAAAAAGTAACCAGCACATAGATCAAACTTAGTCACATTAGTATATGTTCCATTTAATTAAGAGAAGCTATATTTTCAGGAGGAGTTCTGTGATGACAGATGAGAAACCAATGTTAGAGGGATTCTAAGCCTCACTTTTCACAACAGGAAGATCATAATTTTTTTCTAATTTAGGTGACTCTTTCTGATATCAGGAGGTTGATAGAGTACTACTTTCAAAAGATTTATTTGTAAGTTTTCCAGTACTGCTTTCTAGTTTAATCTATTTCCCTGCATTATTTTGATTAAAAATGCAAATCAGCATAGTGGGTTATGTCATTGAGATCACAAAATGTCCCTTCCATAATGCACACAGGCAAAGATTGCATATTGTTGAAGTAGTTACTTAAGACCTCTGGTAATATTTCTAGAAACAATGTAAAATTGAATGTAGCACACATGTATAAAGTGGTACTTTTCCTATAACTCAAGTAGAAATAAGATCTAGGATATTTTATTAGATGAGTCAAAAGTGGCTCCAGGTAGCATTGCAGAATTGCTTGTAAGATATTTTAAAGAGACTTAATTCATTTATTGAAATATCTGAACATATAAACACTTATAACTTGAGATTGTTCAAATGACCCAATTTTAAATATTTGTAAAAATTTGTTTTTAACGCACAGTCGCACTCCAATGGCATTAGCTCAACTATGTTTATAGCAGCATTATTTGTAATAGCAAGAACGTGGAAACAACCTAGATGCCCCTAAACTGAAGAATGGATTAACAAACTGTGATACATCTACACAATGAAGTACTACTCAGTAGTGAGAAAAGATGATATCCTAAAATTTGCAGACAAATAGATGAATTTGGAGAATACCCTCCTGAGCGAGGTATCACAAGCCCAGAAAGATAAGCAGGGGATGTACTCACTCATTAGTGGACTCTAAACAAAACAAAACAAAACAAAGCAAAAAAAGCAAAGCATGCCCAAGCTGCAAACCACAACCACTGAACACCTTGGACTGACTCCTTGGATCCCACTCCCCCTAGAGGAACACCTGACTCAGTTTGATGTTGGGGGGAGAAAAGTGGATTTGCCAGGAGTAGGGGCTGAACTAAGCAATATCGGGACCTTGGGACCTTGGGATCTCCTGCCTGGCGGGGGTGAGGGGGGAATGGGGAGATGTGGAGATGAAAGAATGACCTGATCTCCTGGGAGGGGGAAGGGACCTTGATTAAGGATATACAGGGATAGAAAATGTGACTTCTTTATTCATAATAATAATAAAAAAAACTCAGTTAACCAAAAAAAAATGTTCTTAGGTTTTCTCATTTGTGTGTACCTCTCTGTGTGGTTACATAGACCCTGTGAATAAAGTGCCCACAGCAGCCAAAAGAGGGTGACAGATATGCTATTCTGAATTATCACTATGTGGTTGTGAGCCACCACTGTTGTAAGAAGTTTCTGGCCTGGACTTCAGGCCTAGCCCTGAGATTCAGACCCACTCGCCACCTCACTGCCCCTTAGCACCAAATAATCACACAAAGGCTTATATTAACATCACACTGATTGACCTAGGACCAGGCATATTATTTGCTAGCTCCTTCATCTTGACTCAACCCATGATTCTTATCTTCTTCAGTCATCCTGCTTGGTACCTTTTCTTAGCAGTATTTCAACTGCTTTCTTCTGCAGCTCCTGGCATCTCTGTTTTGTTCTTCCAGTTCCCAGAGTTTTCTTAGTCTGGTAGCCTCACCCAAACTTCCTTTTTGCCTTCGGCCAATCAGTATTTTTATTAAACCAGTAGGAGGGACAATTATTTACCATACAACAACATAATCCTACTATACACTACATAGGTGCTAGGAACTGCACACACATTCTTCTTAAAAGCAGCAAACATTTCTAAACTCTGAGCCATCCCTTTAGCTACATACTGCCTGATTTCAAATACATGAGCATAGCAATTTATGGTACTCATGTATTATGTAGGGGTAACCTGCTTAAGCTTTGTTCACCTCAGCTCACTTATTCATACAGTAGCTATAATGTTGGTGCCTAAAAGTTACTGCATAAATTAAGTATGCTAATGAGGAATGCCCACAGGAAATTTAAAACAGAGCATACTAAGATGTGTCTATGTCCTCCACCTCTTCAGAGGTTGAGCCAGAACTATCATAAATTTGAGAATAGCATGGACAATAGAAGGAAACCCTAAGTCAAAATAAAAGCTAGAATGCTATCTGGTTCATAGTATGCATTCATTAAACCTTATTAGGGTAAATGATTTTCATAGTATTAAACTAGAGATGAAGGTTTTAAAGCAGAGGGGAAGAGCTTTGAGTCCTTGAGGGACATGGGGTGGGTGCATGTAATGTTGGATATTTGGGCGGTTTTCCCCTGCTTCTTATGTTCAGCTGCCTCCTTCATCCTGCTGTGATGGAACATAGTCTATTCTTACTGAACAACAACAAAAAATACCTTCCCTCTGTTTATTCTTTTGTTTAGTTAAAGAGAGAGAGAAAAGGAGAAAGAGAGGAAGGGAGGGACAGTGGAAGAGAAGGAGGGTGGGAGGAAAGGAAATGAAAGAAAGGAAGGAAAGAAGGAAAAAAGAAAGGAAAGGGAAGGAAGAAAGAAAATAAAGAAGGAAGGAAAAGGAGAGAGAGAGGCAAGCCAACTTCATCAATTTTAAACAGTCTACCAGGAACCCAGAGCAAGTTTGTTCCTTCTGACCATCTGGGGGAGGTGTCTGAGTGAGCAGCCTTGTCAGCTGTGTGAGCCTCTGGCATCTTGGGAACAGAAAAAGAAATCGTTCAGGTCCCTCCTCTCAAGATTCCCTTTTCCACTATAGGCTTTATTCACTGGTCAACAGAGAAGGAACATTTTTATTTGTTTGTTTTTTTTTGAGACAGGGTTTCTCTGAGTACAGCCTTGGCTGTTCTGGAACTCACAGAGATCCATCTGCCTCCATCTCCAGAGTGCTGGAATTAAAGACATGGGCAGACACCACCCTGCTGGAAAGTGCATTTTCCCTCATTTGTTATCAAGTACCATGATGCCAGGGAATGATGTGACTTACCAGAGCTCCCTGATGATCTGAGCTGGGAAGAAACAACAGCCATAAATTGCGTAGTCCAGCGACTGTGGTGGCAATCTTGAAACAGCTGGGGGGAAAATAGAGGGCTGGACCAGGAGTCTGCGATGAAGCCAGAGTGAGGAAGCTCAGGAGACTTTGGAGGGATGGAGGAAAGTAGAAAGGGGGTTGTGACTGGAAAAGAGTGAGTTTACATGTCTTTCTATTGGGATATTAAGATGGGTACTCTCCATCATGTGCATACTGTGTGGCAGGTGTTTGCCAGTAAAGTGTGCTGTGTCAGCTAATGACTTCCCTACAGGAGAGTCCACTGAAGCTGGCTCAGAAATAAGTAGTGATAGATGAAGGAATGAAACACTGTTATATGTAGGCTGGGGTGCAAACAAAGTTACTGAGGACTCGGAGCTGTCCTTTTGACCTTGAAATCTTCATTCCCATGCTTGCATTCCCTCTTCAATCATGCTAAAATTAACAAAAATGATGTCTCGAGCTCCTTTTCCCTGCTTGAGCTGGCACTTGGGACTTCCTTTCTAATAGATATCTGCATGCTTAGTAATATAACAAACTTTTAAAACTGCACATAAAGCATATAATTTTGTTGAAATGAATATAAATTTTAATTCCCATTATTTCTACATTCTTGCTTGCAAAATAATTCGTTATCCTTATAGAAGGTCATCTTCAGGGGTTTTTTCCCTTCAAACATTTGAGTCACCCATCCTAGCTTCTACTCTCCTAAATGTCCTTATTTACACTAGTTGGCCCATAAAAATATTCGTACATTTAAATGCCTTGTGTATTATATGTGTGTATACATACATAGGCATATATACAACCTTAAGCAATATTTATGAAGTCTTACCATTCACTAGAACAAGAACTACACTGACCTTGAGACACACATCTGTCAGTGCAATTACTATTGCGGCTGCCATTATTCCCATTCAATTGAGAACAAGTGTGAAGTTTTCTCTTCCTGAAGATTGCATAATTCAATTTTGGCAAATTTGGTTTGAACCTAGGTCAGGCAACTCCAAAGTTTTGATTTCAAAGACTGGCATTATCTTCTCTGCTTGTATTGTTTTAGTTTCAGAATGCCCTTTCAGCAGAATAACAAAACAGATTCTCCATCAATTGATAGAATAAGACACCTCCAGAACTGCACAAGATCTCATTCTTTCAATCCATGAATATAATGTTCTATATGACAATGATGGAGAATCAGACTATTATGCTTACTAAATCAGGGAATTGTATTACAGGAACCCTCCCAATGGAGGAAAGAGGGTAGACTTAGGGAAGTGCTGGCTAGTTGTAGTCAGCTTCTGTCCCATAAGAAACTCTCAAATGCTGGCAGCTGCTAGGTTTGTGTTTACTTGGTTGTATGACCAAGCACTAATGGAAGAGTTGCTGAGAAATTACTGTGGTCAATTCTGTAATAAGTTACCTTTAGGTAAGGAGATTAGTTTCCATGGTCTCTGGATTCTCCTGCAGCCAGTTGAAAGACCCTGAGAGCAAAACTGATATTTCTCTGAGGATGAAGACACTCCAGTTATTCACTGTAGCCTCAGCTCCTGCCAGAGTCTATCCAGCCCAGAGCCCTGCCCTGAATGCACTCAGCTTCTGGGTCCCACATGGCTGAAAACCAAGCTCCACACATTTAAATACACTGTTGTATGTGTATGCATGTGTACAAATGTTTGTGTGTACAAGAATGCTCAGCTCTTGATGTTGAAGATAAAAAGGAGCCCAAGAAATGCAGGTTACCACTAGAAACTGGACAGTTCTTTTGTGAACTTTCCTTAGAAGAAATGCAGGTCTTGGTTCTAGCCTAGTGGTTCTCTTTCAGATGCCTGGCCTCTCTACTCAATGAGATAATACACTTATATTGTTTTAAGCTACTGAGTTTGTGCCTTTCTCTTAAAGCAGTGATAGGAATCTAATATGCCACATTGTCCCTTCTGGAGGCCCATGAAGAGTCAGAAACTTGGGGGTATGTGAAGAGCTTGGCACAAGTGAAGGGTAACTCCAGTTTGGACTCGGATTCAATCTGGAAGCTTCTTAAGCCTGTGTTCATGTTCTTTGTGGGTATTCTCATAGTGTTTTGTTTGCTTGTTATTTCTTTAAGCTGACCAAGTCTTTACTCAAAGATATTTCTGTCTTACTAGTTAACAGTGAAAAAGGAAGGAATAGAGATATGGCTTTGGAGTTAAAAGCACATTCTGCTCTAGCAGAGGGCCCTAGTTCAGTTTCCAGTACCCACATTGGATAGTGGGTGGCTCACAACTGCCTGTAACTCCAGACCCATGAGATTCAGCACAGTCTTGGGCATTGCAATCATGTGCCCATATACAGAATCAGAGACATGCATATAATTCCCAATAATAAAAAATTTAAAAATAATGATAGGAAGAATTAAGTAAAATGAGACTGCTTGGTTTTCTAGTCAATGCTTTCTTTACTGATGGATAAAATGCCTGCCAGAGTGCTTTGTTTGGGGTGCAGTGATGATTAATTTCACAGCCAGCTACTGTGAGGGTCTCTCCAACACATGCCAGGCTTTTAACACCAGCAACTGAGCAGCTCCACTTTGATCAATTACAGAGACACTTTTATCTACACACGTTTCTGATCATGGAAAGACATTTCCAATTCTCAGGTCAGCAAGTATTCTGCTAGTTGTTTCTCTCATCTCCTCCCCTTGGTTGGCCCTACTGGAGGTGCCAATTGTTTTACACTCATGAAAGAATCTATATACTATCCCTTTTCAATCAATTCAAGTCACAACAGCATTTTTCTTTTTATAGTTCATTTAATTTAGACAACTGATAGTTAGAATTGTAGTTATTGAAGTAAAGTATATGTACAATTTTAAATACTAACTGTAACTTAATTGTAAGGTATGTTTTACATGAATGCTATATATGAATCTTTTTTGTTAAATCAATCAATCAATTGTTCTAAGTAGGTAATTCTATACTGCTATAAAATTTATAACATTTATTAGTTATCAACTAGATAGACTACTTGAGACAGCTATTCTTTTCTGTTTAAGATTACATTTTTATGTAGTCATTGAGTATTTTATACATGTTTACAGTATTTTTTATCTTATTCACTCTGATTCCTTTCTTTCCTACAACTCCTCCTGGGACCCACTGTCCCATTTTCCCCCTGACTCCATGTCCTTTTTAAAAATTATTATCATTATCATCATCATCACTAGCAGCAGCAGCAGCAGACCATTGTGTCTAATCAGTGCTGACCATGGTGTAGGTCCATGCACATAGGCACCCTACCACTGGCCACATCCTCAAGGAAAAGTGACTCTCTGTTGATGGCCATCAAGTGTCAACTGTTCTTTAGCTGGAGGAGGAGCCACCTGAGTCCCTTCCACTCCATGCTGGAATGTTTATTAGTTTGGTCATGAGCAGTCACCCACAGCTGCTGTGAGTTTGTGAGTGAATTAGTATAGCATGGTAGCATGTTCCTCTTTCTGTGTGAACCTGTTGAAATGGCCTGTCAACACTCCAGTTTTTCTGTTAGTGTTGTTTTTTTGGTGAAAGTCTTTTTTTTTTGCTTTAAATTATGAGTTAGAAATATGTAGTTGTATGCATTTATAAGCTATGTTGCTGTGATTTATGAGCAAAATGTAAAATAATTAAATCAAAGTAATTACCACACCCATCCCCTCAAAGCTCAATTTTTATGTTAAGGACATTTGAAATTTACTGCTTGCAATGTGGAAATGTATGATACATGTTAATTACAATACTTACCCTGCCTGGCAGTATATTCTTAAAAAAGAAAACATTGTTTCTTGCTAATGAGGCTGTACATCATTTTGACAGTAATCTCCCTGTTGTCCCAACTATGAAACTCTGTACCCACCAGCAAGGCAGGATCTAGAATCACCCAGGAAACAAGCTACTAACATGGTCTATAGAGGGTTATTTAGATGAGCTTAATTGCTATGAAAAGTTCACGAGAATGTGAGTGGTACCATCCCAAAGGTTGGGGTACTAAACTGTGAAAAGAACAAAGTGAACTGAGCAGCACCATGCATCTTCCACTTCTGACTGAGGATGTAATGTGATTAGTTGCTTCATGCTCCTTCCTACTGGACTTCCATGCTGTGACAGACTGTATCCTTAAACTGTGAGCCAAAAATAAGCCCTTCCTCTTTTCCTTGCCTTTTCCAGGTGTTGTCATAGCAACAAAAACAGTAAATAATACATCATCTATCTACTTTCTGACTTTGCTTTGTAGATTTCTTATATGTTATACTTGTGCTGCTTGTCCTTGTGTGCCAGGATAATTTCACTTATTCAGTTTAATCCACGTTGTAACAAAAGACAGAAATTATTAAAATGCTTTATAGTATTCCAATGAATATATGCTGCACATTGCTGTCACTCTCCTCATAGTGGACACTGGGGTTGACTCCACACTGTAGCTATTGTGAATTGGGATAATGGTTAAGTCCTGGGAGAGGTAGCTTTATTATTTTTTTGTTTAGTCTCTGTGTGATGGGAAAGTGTAGAGCTTATCTGAAATCCTGGCTGGAGAAGGGCATGAGACTGAACCATCTTATCTAGCAACTTTGAAGTTGTTCTGGAAACAGAATTTTGAGGAAACTGCAAAAGAGTCATTCTGAGAGGCTGATCACCTAGGTTACTAGTCTTTATTAATGTCTAGTCTTTTTTTCTCTGAAAACACACAAACTTTTAAAGTTAAAATATATATCTACATTAACACAAGTATGGAATGTGTAGTATGTATAAGTCATCTACTGATTTTTTTTTTTTGGTTTTGTTTTATGTCTGAGCAGGTAAAAAGGCATCTGTTGATTTTATAAGTTGGTTTTGATTGCATAACAAAATTGTAGTATAAATCTTTATCCAACCATATGACAAGATGATATATAATAATAAATCATGAGGACTCTATAGTCAACAAGTTTTATCATGTCTCATCCTGTCTCAGAACTGGTCTTATAGTAGAAGTATCTACAAATAGGTCACCTGTCTTGTAGTATTTCTTGATTTTTCTCTTTATGTCTGTAGCCAAGCTTTTTAGATCATGCCCCCATCAAATCTGATCTTTATTAATTTTGAAGAGAACTGTAATTTTTGTCTCCTTTGGAAACAAAGGTATAACCTTCTTCCCAACACAACACATTTTCTGACTTTCACTTTGAATGTATATAGGATGGTTTAATTCAGGAATCCCTTCTATAATCCAATGTCTCTTAGCAGCTGCTATTTGCTCATCAGCATTCAAAAATTCAAAATCAGCAAAGCACCATAAAGGATCTAGACTCCCTGTGTATTTTCCATTCTTATGTGGCTTTTATTGTATTACTTTATTTTTCCTTTAAAGACTTTCCTATTATTCTTAAACTATTTTTTTTCTATGACTGTCTATATCCATTTTCTTTCTTCAGCATCTAACTATAACTGTTTAGGGGTTTTCTCAGTTTGGATATGACATTCTGTGTGTCTGCAGCCTCCTCTGACCACCAAATCTTAAACTACTAGGCTATTGCTGTATAGCTCCTATTAGCACATGGCTGGCTGACAAATGACTCTGTCTCCTTGGATTCCTTGAGATCCCAGCCTCATGTTGGCAGGTACTGGCCCTGGAGCCAGCTTATCCACCCCAGCTCTGGAAATGTTGTGTTCAAGTGCTCAGCTGAATATCAGGGCCTCTTAAAAAAGTCACACCTCTCTACTCTGAGCCTACTGGAGAGACCATGCTCACCAGGAAGCTACTTTTTCAGGACTTATTTTTAAAGCTTTCTCTGTGTTATGTGGATATACATGGCCAGACATCATTGAGTACCATATGTAATCGGACTTTGAATTACTACTTCACACATAACAGCAGAGAGTTATTATTAATTATGAAAGCTTGGCCTTAGCTTAGATTTGTGTATTAGCTCTTACAACTTAAATTAACCTATATTTTTATTAACCTACTTTTTACTATGTGGCTTTTGCTCATCTCCCATCTTGTGTGTATGACTTATTTTGCTTCTCAATGACATCTTCTACTTCCTTTCTTTTTGTGTAGAAGTCCTGCCTATACCTCCTGCCAAGTTGTTGGCAATTTAGTTTTTTATTAAACTAATTACACAGGTATATATTTGAAAATATATATCTACAGATATCCCACAACAAAAACTATTCCAAGGGACTTAATCCCTAAACTAAAGCTATCACTCAGGACTGTGGCCATGAACAGTGACATAGTACTTGTGTCACTTGCTCAAGGAGCCTGGGTTTGATCTTAGACTCTCTCTCCTCTTAACACATACACAGAGTAATTCTGCTTGTGTGTGTGGGGGTTCAATCTGCTTCTTGAACCAAGTCACTGCATCTTTCTTTGGTTTGAATTTTGTACTTAAATTTGTACAATAAAAGCTCCTGGCAATTCCGCAAGCTGTGATCAACTTGTCTCCCATCATTGACCTCTAGTCTAATAGGACCAAAAGATAAGGAGGAAGTCTCTGGAGTCCAATTTCCTTAACAGCAACCTCAGAAGAACTCCTCATAGCATGGATAATCAGCTGCTGGTTTGCAGTGTTCTTCCCCAGGGACATGATACTTGCTGTCTGATGTCTCTGTATTGGAACAATGATTAAGACCCAAGAGTTCTCTGCATGGTGTTTTGCTGAAGGGCCAAGTATAACTTGAAGAGAAGAAACTTTCTGGGCACACGACAGCTAATCTAACTCTCTGCCAATTTTGAGTTTAAAAACATTAGATATCTTTCCTGATAGATTGTACTATATTGGGTTCCAGCACATGTAAACAGGGCAAGTGTTGACTTTTTCCCTAATCTGTTTGTTGTGGTTTAGGAGTTGGCAAATTTTAAGTTGAGTTTAAACTGGCTTATTTCCCATCTTTGCAGTAAAGTTTTATTGACACACATTCTCTCCATTTCTCCATTGTTCAATATTGCTCAGCAATATTGAAGAATTGAAACAAAGATAGCACATCATAAATAGCAAAATAGTATAATCCTTAGAGAGATAGTCACTGTGGATGGGCCTGGGACCAAGTTGTTGTCTCAAGGTTGACTTTATAGGGCTTCCTTAGGTCCATGTAGAGGCATGGCTACACTGATGCTAAGGGATTCCTTGGCCTCGTAAGATTTGACTTACAATAAAACATTTAAGAAAATTGTTACCTAATCCATCTAACCTCAAGAAGTTCTCACCTAAGAGCTCCAAACCCATGTTTTAGGTGATGCAAGAACATTCCTTTATCTGGAAGCCTGTAAGTTTCTACCTGCACCATTTGCTTTGTAACATCTTACTAATATCAGAGCCCTCATTTCCAGCTGTGAGGCATCTGGCTGAATCCCTTTCTTTCCTTTTAGCTGAAAAAGTTCCTATGTCCCCGCTGTGTGTTCTGAACTGGATTGGCACCTACATACCCCCTGTAGCATCCCTGCTGTTGGCCTTTCAAAGCCTCCATCAGGCCAATCCATCATCCTGCCCACTCAGTAGAGTTACCCACAGGGAACCAACTTCATTGCCCTTGGGGACTTTAGACTATGGGTTTGACTGAGGGGACTTGCAGGACTTTATACTGGTTGGATCTTATTAATTCATGTTCTAACTTGACCAAAGTATCAAGATAAGTGTTCAGAAGGCCCATGATGCTTCATAATTGCTAGCTGGTGGTATGTTATTTTCCTATTTTATTAAAATAAAAAAGCACAAGACTTAGGATTGGTAAAATAACTTAGCTAAAAATAGTGTTGTTCTTCAAGTGTTTAGTATGCAAGTTAAAAATCCCCAGAACCAACATAAAAGGTTAGCCATGGATTCATTAGTGGCAACTATAGTATTAGGGACAGAGACAAAAAGATTTTGGAAAACTCACTGGCCAGTTGCTTCAGATTGAGCAGTGAATTCCAGTTCAGTGAGAGATACTGTCCTTATGTATGAACACAGAGAGTAACAGAGAAAAATGTTCAGCTTCTTCCTCTGCATTCACGACACATACAGGGAATATTATGTATATGAGGTATATAGGGTAGTTTTGAGTGTGTGTAAGTCTGTGTATGTCTATATAAGTCTGTGTATGTGTGTGATGTATGCACATATACCATACACCCTGACAAAACACACACCATACAAACATACCACATATACATAAACATATGCATACAACCTACCACACTGTACACATATACATATAAAAATATACCACACATACACACATCATAGTTATCATCATATTCTCATACCACACAAAAAACCAGGAACCTTTGGTTGAAATAATTGTGCTACCCTTGTTGAGAATCCATTCCCTCAACACACACAGGTACCAAGTGCCATTGAGATTGAGAATGGTTGAGCTGATTGGAGTAACTGTAGATGTTTGAATCTCCAAATCAATGGGCCACATCACTTCTGAAAAATGGAAGTATTAAGAAAACCCTAGAAACAGACCATTTCATTATACCATTTACAATGAAGTGCCTGATGTATAGGTCACTTATGGAGGGCATAATAGGTCTTCAAACACAGGCATGGAGGACATCAGAGTTGGAAGAAACACTCTGGAGAAGAACACAACACTGGGGGGAAAAAAGGGAGCTATGAAGTTCCTAAGAACCAGAGAAGGTAACAGAGTTTGGGCTGAAATTTAGGTTGTGTGTGACTCTGAGGTCTACATTCTTTGCATTTCAGTCTTCTTCAGAATGTGCTCTAGAAAGAATGGCTTCTGCAGACATGGATTGAGTCTTAGACAAAAAAAAAAAAAAAAAAAAAGAGGGGAAGATTAATTATTTAAGATCTGTGGTTTAGAAGAGAAATATTTTCAAACCTTCTTATCTTGTGATATGAGTACTTAACACTGAACCACTAACAATCTATTGAGAAAACCTATGCTGGGCTGAAGAGATGATTCACCAGTGAGGGCACTGGCTGCTTTTGCAGGGGACCTGAGTTCAGTTCCCAGTACTCACATTACTCACATTAGACAGCTCATGGCTACCTGTAGCTCTAGCTCCCAGGAATTCATGGATCTCTACAGGCCAGTACAGGCCATGCACTACTATGCACACGCAAACACACAGAATCACATAAATATTTTTTAAATAAGTAAGTATTTTGAAACTTGACCTCGTTGCCTAAGGAAAGTATGAACAAATAAATCTCAATGCTCATATTCAAGTGGCAGTCCACTCCTTCCTTGGAGGAAGGGGTGACCATAAACTCATACTACTATACATGTTTTTTTCAAAAAGGCTACCCGGTTTCCCAGAAACACATGACTGAGGGAACTTGGGGTGAAGAAGTTGATGGAGGATTTAAATAAAATTCACCTGCTCCTTAAAGCTGATGAGGTAAAGCACTGTTAATCCTCAGTAATTGGCTTGGTGAAGGGAAGTCTCCAGCCAGATGATACTGGCAAGCTAAGCAGTTTAGATAGAAAAGCAAGAGGTTGGAGTGAGCTGCATCAAAGGATTGGGTTCTGCGTATGAGTTTTATTTTATCTTCTATCATATCATATTTGTTTATTCATTGTTCATTTATTTGTGTGTGTGTGTGTGTGTGTGTGTGTGTGTGTGTGTGTGTGTGTGTGTATTTGTTAAAGGCTCATTATATATCCCACAGTACATGTATGGAGGTTAGAGCACAGCTTGTGTAAATCGATTCTCTCAATCCTCATGTGGACTTTAGGGTTTGAATCTTCAGGGTTGGCAGCAGCTCCCTTAACCAGTGAGCTGTCTCCCTGGTGCTGGGCTACATACTTAAGAATTTTGGTGAAAATTAATTTATGAAGTCTGGTATATTTGTGAAGTAGGGAAGATGGCTCTTGTTCCCTCCAACACTGGGTCCAATCTCTCTGAATTTCTTTTTACACTTCTCTATAACGCACCCCAGTGCAGGAAGGGGAGTGTTGGGTGTTTCAAAACCACAGTATAAGAGATATCACAGTGGAGCCACGTGTTCTGAGGATGAAGACCACTCCTAACCTTATGTATGGGAAAAAGACTCGGTACTGTAATCCCATAGATGGCAAGAATCTAGCTTCAACTAACTGCAAGAATGTTAATGAAACAGCAACCAAGATTCAGCTGTTGTTTCCTTGGTGATCTCCCATCTAACTCCTTTTTGAGACTTCATGTCTGATAACTTTCTTAGGACTTTCTTTGGGTTAGAGTTTTGTTGAGCCAGAGTCAAGGCACTCTGTGCCTCTTTAAAGTGGAGCTTTATTCTAAAGGCTGGGGTGAAGTTTGAACAACAGCTTTTTAAGCTGTACAGACTGAAACAACTCCACTACTTATGTATTTTTTCTACCTAGCAACTCAAGCTAATGAGGTGGAGACATCCCCGGAATAGTGGACAGCCTGCGGTTACAGTGTGTATTAGGTTAGATATTTTGCTGCCAGGATTCTTAAAGTCATAGGGCTGGAGATCCTGCAGTCTCATTACTTTTGGATATAACAGAGGCTTATAAATATAATCAAGTATTATTTAGTTATATATTATTTATTAAGTGTGTCTGTGTGTATGTGAGTGTGTGTACGTGCACTACTGCATTTGGTTGGAGCCCAGAAAACATCTTGTTAAAACCAGTTCTTTCCATGTATCTTATGAGTTAAAAAGTATTTTATCAAGGAAAGTAAAAATTGGGACTGTGGGTTGAGACTGTGGTTGAGAAAAGAAGTTGAACAATTAAGCCCGAGGACTTGGACATTGATTCTAAAAGCAGTTGTTCGGCCACTGATTTCCCCTGTCACCTTGGCTGAGTCCCATCTACTGTATGGACTTTAATTTCTTTCTGAGATATTGCTCTTGATAGTCTGTCCTCTCTGCTCTAATCACCTCTGATTTCACAGCCCAGTGGTTTCCCCTTACTATTTTTTAACAATGTGTATTTGGTTCTGAAGCAGCTGCTGTCTGGGCAGCTGAGATGCATGGCTGCCTGAGTCAAGGTAATCGGATGTCAGCATGAGGGCCGAGCAATGCTCACTGCCCATAAGAATTTATGCTTTCACAGGACTGCTATTGAAATGTAGTGGTTTGACCACAACCACTGAACAGCTTGGGATCAGAAACACCTTGGACTGACCCCTTGGATCCTACTCTACCTAGAGGAACACCTGATCAGTCTTGAGGTTGCAGGGAGAAAACTGGATCTGCCAGGAGTGGTGGCTGAACTAAGCAATATTGGGACAGTGGGACCTTGGGACTGCCTACCGCCTGCCCAGGGAGGGGATAGGGAGTTGTGGAGAAGAGAGAATGACCTGATGTGGTGGGAGGGGGAAGGGACCTTGAATAAGGATATATAAGGATAGAAAGTGTGACTTCTTTGTTCATAATAATAAAATAAAAGAAAATAAAAAAAAAAGAAATGTAGTGGTCTGAATGAGAATTTGCCCTATGGGCTCATGTGTTGAATGCTTGCTCCCCAGTTGGCAGAGTTGGTTAGAAAGAACTAAGAGGTGTGGCCTTGATGGAAAAGGTATGTCACTGGGAGTGGGCCTTGAAGTTTCAAAAGCCCACACCATTCCCAGTTAACATTTTTTCTTAATCTATGTCCAGGTTGAAGATAAAGATTTAAGTTCTTATCTCCTGCTCTACTGGCATGTCTGCTGCCATGCCGGCTGGCATGAGGATTATGGACTACAGCCCCCTGGAACCATGAGCCCCAAACTAAATGCTTTCTTATATAAGTTGCCTTGGTCATGGTGTCTATTCACAGCAATAGAGAAGTAACTATGATACTGAGTTTCCCCTGCTTTGCCTTCCAAATAAAGGAACTAACTCCTTGTTCTCAGAATTATTGTTATTGGAAATGGCAAATCCCAGACCATCTGGTAGATAGCAAGGTCTAGAGTTCTGTGGCACCTTGACATATCCCTGGACTCATTTTGAATCTTTGTTAACAAATACATCTACCTCCCAAGGAAGCAACTACTTTTGGGGACCAGGTTCCCAACAATGTGCAATGGCATTTTCCTGAACTCCCATTTCCCCTATCAACTGCAGACTGCACATATCACAGAGGGCAAATGTACGAAAGGCAAGATGGCACTTCTAGGAAACCCTGAGAACTGAGAGATGGTGGGCCAATGCACAGTGAGAGAAGTTGAAACTCCACTGCCCTCTATAGAGTATCCCGAAAATCTCTCCATTGGCAATAGCTCCTGGGCTAAGAGTGTGATTTGGCGGCCATGTTTTAATTTGGTCTAATTTAAGCTTGTATAGGTCTTGTGCATTCTGTTACATCCCCATGCATTCATATGTTGACTCTGGAAAGCACTGTTTCTTTGTATTCTTCCACTGCCTCTGACATCCTTTCTTTCCCTCTTCTGCAGTGTGTAAGAGTTATGGACTGAACAGGAAGGAGTGGTCTCCTTCCCTTCATTATGTGGCCCAGCTTGACAAGACTCATTCTGGTATTTACATTCTGTGACTCCAAGCAAGTTACTTAAACTCTTTTAGCTCCAGTTTTCTCATCTCATGATGCAGACTTTAATAAGGTCATAATACAAATTAAATGAGGCAATGCATGAAAATATTTAGCAGTGTTCAGAATTAATAAATGACTGAGATGGTGAGAAAATGCTGAGCTTAAGGTTATTAGACAGTCAGTATTTCAGACTCATCGGCCAGCATTCCACTCATTTTGTAGTTGTTATTTTGAAAGGTCACTTTTTTCCTGATGGTACTGTAGATGTTCCCTTCGTTTTCATGGGTGAAGAAGCAGCTTGTTTCTCAGTGGCAGGCCTTGTGTTTAAGGTAGAGATGATGACAAATTAAACTCACAGCCATTTTTATTTTGCATGGATAATCCAGGGCAAATGTTCATACAAAAGGTGTGAAATCTAAGTAACTGGAAGTTTTGAACTATATTTATACACTTTGATGCAGATGGTGTGGATTTTCATTTGAACTGAAAGGGAAAAGTGATTGAAAGTTTTCCTCTGACCTCCACATGCTCCTCATGCATTCACTCACTCACTACACACAACTCTTCCTTTTCTCTTAAGAGGTTCATAATGTTGCATGACAGAAAAATTAACAAATAGGTGCAACACAGCAGAAAAGTTCTGGCAGGTCAATGAGTTACAATGCTGTAGTGCTATTCATGCACTCACCGATCCACCCATTTCACAGGTATTTCAGTGTCTATGTGCGCCTAGCTTGTTTATATCTATCAAAATTAAGTTTAAGCCTTAGTGGAACTTACCCTAAATAGAAGAGAGAAAACTAATAACAAAGGAACACATAGAAATTAACCAGGATTTCCTGTAGTGATGTGAAGAGATGAACATAGAACCATGATAAGAATTTTTTTTTTATAGAAAAGGTGGTCAGAAAAATTTAAAGTGATAGATAATCATGAGGCAGAGGGGAAATATAGTCCAGGTCTATAGAACTGTAGATTGAAGGCAAGAGTTAGCTTGGCCAAATTCAGGATTAGGGATAAGGCTTGTCAGGGTAGTTAACAATCTGAACCACTTGAGGGATGTTGCTTCCATTTACTATGTAGTGTGGACTGCAGGAAGAACATTTTATCAAAGAGAAGGAACAAGGAGTTTATTTTCAGGAACATAAAGTTTAAGATGCTTGTTAAACATCAGAGACATAACCAAGGGCAGTCAGAGGTTTGATTTTAAAGTGTGGGTAATAGGTCTACCTAATATTTAAACAGTGACTGGGAAATCTCTACCAGTAGATATCAAGGAAATGTAAAAGAATCAGCCAAGGACAACTGTGAAAACACACAAGAAAGAGATTAAGAAGATCAGAGAAAGAAAAACCAGGGTTTCAGGAATAAATGTGAGCAAAGGAGATGGTTTTTAAATAGCTTAGAGACCATCACTCTGAGACTTGGGGGAGAAAGGCCAGAGAGGGTCTGAAGACAAACTCAATGTGCTAAAGTTGGGAAGGCATCAGTGGGATGCTCTTGTTTTCACCCAGAGGTGATGAGAAGGTGGTCAGAGATAAGAGAGGACCACAGGGGCAGGGAGATGCTGAATGTTCGTCAAATGCGGCAGGACCAGATGTCATCCTGAATAGTGCAGAAATGGCTTCAGAAAGAGAAGAGGGGGCGGGAGGATATAATGACTGCTCTGTTTTACTCTCTGTTGCTACGACAAATACCCTGAATAAAAAAACAGCTTAGGAGAGGGGATAGTTGATTTGGTTTATGATTCCAGGTTACAGTCTACCATTGAGAGGAAGTCAAGGCAGAAATCCAGTCAGTTAGTCACAGTGTATTTACAGTCAGTATCAAAGGAAAATGGATATACTCATGCTTCTTGCTTACTTTATGGCAGTTTTATTCATTTTAATACAGATCAGGAGTCCATGACTAGGAGATGGTACCACCCATAGTGGGATGGATCAACTAACAGCTAATATAACCTCACTCAGAGACATGCCAAGAAGCCAAACTGATTGTTGAGCTAATTCTTCAACAAACCCTCTCTTTTTCAGAGTAATTCTTTACTGTGGTAAGGTGATAGCTAAAAAAGAAAGAAAGAAAGTCACTAGCACAATGACCAGAGATTCAGCACACTGTTAACCTTAAGATCTGTATGCTGCCCAGGAGCACAGGAGAAACTGGAAGAAGAAGGCTCTTACAGATAAGGAGAAGGTACATTTCTGGGTTTTGAAATCCCGGTAAACATGCTCAAGCTAAGCAGCATGCAAAGGTGATGTTCCACAGGTAGCTCTCAGGTATTTAATTTGAACAGATGCAGGGAAATTTGTATTCATAAGAGAGAAACTGGAAGAGGGGCCAGTGTCCTGGAAGCCCTATCACATGAGGAAAATATTGAGAAATTGGACAACAGGACACTGAGTCCTAAGCTGGGTACACACCAGACAAGTGGTATAAGTTCTTAGAGTCTGGTCAGTGAGTATTGGTTATCATGAAATATGGAGACTGCAGTTGCCAGGTCTCTTCAGTGTTCTGCTGAGTGGAGAATGTTTGGAGGTTTTCCACCTTTATGTTATTACGGCCTCTGTGCCCTGCTGCTGTCCCCCCCCCCCCACCGACTGCAGCTATTTCTTGGTCATTAATTTGCTTTCCAGCAGTTCCTCTCCAAGTGCTCATTAGAAGTGAGGGGATCCCCATCTTCTAAGATTATATTTTTATGAGGAACCTCTTCCACTTCCTGTTAAAATGTACCCACTTTCCTCTTCTTCCTCCTCCCGTCATTCATTCTCTCATTTAAATTTAGGGGAGATCAACTATAATTTCAGAACACCCCTAGGAAAAAAATAACAAGTTAGTTCTTGTTACTCAGTTGCACTGGATTTTTTGTTGTTGCTGTTTTAAGACAGCTTTTAAAGACAGTTTTCAAGATTGTTTTAATACGAGCCTACCAGTGGCTTTTTTTTTTTTGCTATCTATAATGTTTTTAAACCCTTTTTTTATTTTTTGACAAATTCTGGGTCATTGTTTCCTTAGCTTGGCCCAAAGCTTTGCCTCCTCACAGTGAACTGTATAGCTTTAGTCAGGAGAGTAGAGGTCATTGTGATGCTGTTGTGACCTTGTACCTCTGAGCTCACCATCGTGTCTGACCTTACCACCATTGTAGCCTTATTTTACTCATTTTAGCATGTTATAATTTATAATCTCTCTCCATAATTGAGCACCTGAAGCAAACAAGGCATGGCCAGTCCTAGTGACTACTGATTGTCTTACTCTTCCAGTGGACAAGTATAACCAAACACCAATAAAACAATGAAAGAACAATTGTTATCACTACTGTTTAGTACCTGGGTCAAGTGCTGTGTTAAGTACTTTTAATGCATTTTGTCAGTTAAGTCTCTCATGAATACTACATAGTTAAAGCTGAGATTGTTACTGTTGGCCAATAAACAGAGACTTGAGAAAACCAGATAATTATCTCCAATCTCAGTTGCTGTACCAAATCACAATCCAGGCTCATCTCTTTTTTGCTCATGTCTATCTGCTTGCTTTCCTGCCTTCTTTCCTTTGTATATCAACTTTTATCTTTACAAAAGCGATAAATATGAATACTATAAAGTGTACAGCTAATAAAAAAATTTAAAACCCATAGAGGGAACACACATATGCACATACATGCATGCATGCACACATGCATGTGTATTGTGCCTTTCTAGTTCTATGGTCTTGGAGTTGCCAGTTCTGCAGTATGGGCATTGATGGATGTAGTGGGATTATGGTATGTTGTAAATGTTTCTCCCTCCTACTGTTTTAATGAGAAGTTTTTTTGTTTCATTTATTATTTTAAAATGGTAGGAAGGTGAGGTGGATGAGGGAGGAACTGGGAGAGAGGAAAATGAAGATTTTCAAAATACATTATATAAAATTCTCCAAGAATTAATAAGATAATAGGTAAAAAATGTGACATTTAAAAAAAAAGAAATTTTGGAAAGTGCTTAAAATCATGTTTACTTTAATTTTAGATGATTTATTTGGTATTACACATATGAGTGTTTTGTCTACTTATATGTATGTGCACTACATGCATACTTGGTGACTGTAAAGGCCAGAAGAGGGCATCACATCTCTGGAGACTAGAGTTACAGACAATTGTGAGCTGCCATATGGGGGGCTGGGTCCTGAACTCATGCTCTCTGCAAGCATGATAGTGTTTCTCACTACTGAGTCAGCTCTCCAACTCACCCAGATTTAAATTAAATCTCTTAGGTATGGATGTTATACTGTGACTTATTTTATTTTATCTTTTATTATGAATAAGGAAGTCACATTTTCTATCCCTGTATATCCTTAATCAAGGTCCCTTCCCCCTCCCACCACATCAGGTCATTCTTTCTTCTCCACATCTCCCCACGCCCCCCCAGGGGCAGGGGATCCCAAGGTGCCAAGGTCCCAATACTGCTTAGTTCAGTCCCCCACTCCTGGCAAATCCACTTTTCTCCCCCCAACATCAAACTGAGTCAGGTGTTCCCCTTGGGGGAGTGGGATCCAAGGGGTCAGTCCAAAGTGTTCCCAATCCCAAGCTGTTCAGTGGTTGTGGTTTGCAGCTTGGGCATGCTTGGCTTTTTTGGTTTTGTTTTGTTTTGTTTAGAGTTCACTAATGAATGAGTACATCCCCTGTTATCTTTCTGGGTTTAAGATACCTCGCTCAGGATGATATTCTCCAAATCCATCCATTTGCCTGCAAATTTTAGGAGTACATTTTTTCTTATTGCTGCGTAGTATTCCATTGTGTAGATGTACCACAGTTTATTAATCCATTCTTCAGCTGAGGGACATCTAGGTTGTTTCCAGGTTCTTGCTATTACAAATAATGCTGCTACGAACATAGTTGAGCTAATACTTTTGGAGTGAGAATGTGTATCCTTAGGATGTATACCCAGAAATGGTATTGCTGGTTCCCTGGGGAGATTGATTCTCAGTTTTCTGAGAAACGACCATACTGCATTCCAGAGTGACTTTTTTATTTCAAAGCCTTTCCTCCTCTCTTGTTTCAAAGCATAATCTATGATTTTTTCTATTATCTTTTGTAGACTTCCTCCCTCTCACAGTGACTTCCATGTGGCTACTGGGTCCTTCAAGTGCATAGTACTATAGATCTTTCTTTGGGGCTGTTTTCTCTGTACAGGAAAGGTACTCATCACTAAGCTGGGAATGCAGCATTTGTACTTTTTGCAAACTGTGGGATAGAAGAGGAATGAGGTCATTGTAAATTACAGCCTGCTCATGGTGGCTTTGGAGAATGCACAGGTGATTTGGAAAGCTGTCAAGTTTGAGTAAAGCCATTAGTAAAGCCAACAGACTGGGACTTTCTTCCATCTGTCCAGGAAACAGTTGGTCTCTTCCTGTTAGTTTTTCTCATACTGTAAACCAATATCATCAGAATTTGGAGGGAGCTACACAGACCACCTCACAGCCTGCTGACTTACTGGGTTTCAGTAGGCTCGAAACTGACCAGTGTCTGAATTTAGCTGAGAATTCAATACATCTTTAATTCTTCTGTTCACTCTTTATTACATGAGTCAGAGTCTGTGGGCAGACAAGCACTGGCTCATGATTGAAAGGTGTGAAATTAGTTTAATCCACATGAAA
This sequence comes from Sigmodon hispidus, assembly GCA_004025045.1. NCBI lineage: Eukaryota > Metazoa > Chordata > Mammalia > Rodentia > Cricetidae > Sigmodon > Sigmodon hispidus. The sequence continues at coordinate 16,420 of PVIH01016278.1, read as the reverse complement.
ACACTCGTGAAGTGTTCATTAAATCAAGGTTGTTTTCACCCAATGTTTTAAACATCGCTCATGAATATACTCATTTTTCTATTTGTTCATACACATTCATTTATTGATTCAACACATTTTCTGGAGATTGTTTTCTGGTGTATGCAATGCAATATCAAACATTAAATCTGTGCTGAAATGATTGTTTTTAATTTAACTAGATACATAAGATATAAGAGAATGAGATAGTAATAAGAAATGCACAACTTGAACATGGTACAGGAAAGACAATTTAAGGACTGTCATGAGCCACCTTGCTGTTCCAAGAGCAAAATTCAAAAAGGTCAGCATGACATATGAACTACTGAAGCATGTGTCTCAGGGAGGTGACTAATCATGGTTTGGATTCAGGGTATGGTAAAGGGCATCTGATAGCAAGATGCCATAGACTCACAAAAACCCTGCATCTTCAAGAAACAGAGCCACTTCTCCATCTCCTACCCCTTCATCCAACCTTTAACATACCTTGTCCTTCTCTTTCATTTGGGAACATATGCTTAGAATATAACTTTTATCATCTCAATCAATGGGAATTATTTGCTATCAAGTTATTAATTAACATCAAAACAATCAAGAAAGGCTCATGAACTATCATGGAAATGTGTAGTGTGAATTTTCCAAATGATGTAAGTGTAGCCTCTAAATGCATAACTTTGAAAACTGCCTCTTTATCAGTTACTCTTCTCCTTGCTGTGACAAAGTAGCAGACAAGAGCAGCTTAAGGTTGTTTTGACTCACTTGGGTTTAAAGAACTCATTTGCTGAAGCCTGGAGTTTGAATTCCAGGACAGACGTGTCCTGTAATCCCAGCTCCAGGGAATGCTAAGCCCTCTTCTGGCTTTCTCAGACATCTGGTCTTGCACACACAAAACCATGCAAGACACCCATATATACACATGATTACCCTTATAACATGTTTATTTGGGCCCACATTCTGAGAGTGCTGTCCTTACTGTGGGGAAATTATGGCAATCAGAGGAGAAGCAGCTGGTCACATAGTCAGGAAGTAAGATTCATGGATACTGGTGTTCAGTTAGATTGCTCTTTTTCTTTCAGTCTAGGACCCAGCCCCTGGGATGCTGTTGCCCATATTTAGATTCCTCCTCACCTCAGTTAATTTAACCTAGAGATTCCTTTACAGGCATGTATAAATGTTTATTGCCTAGGAGAGGCTAGATCCTATCATGTTTATGATCAATATGAGCTATCATACCCATTTTGATAGAACATCAAAGACACCCCAAGCTTATAGGGAATCTGCTGCAGCTTTTTAGGATTTACCCTAAACCAAGGTCATCATAGAAAGCCTGTACTGTTACTTTACACAGGTAAGGAGTTTGATTTGGTCTTCCGCTGATACTCCAATGCCATCATATAATTAATTTTTCTCCTTCCTAGTTCTCATGTTCTTCCTGGTTGTCTCTAATTGTGAACTCTTACGTTTAAGCATCTAGTGCTGACAATATACTTGTACTTTGAGCTCTTACTTCTGGGTCTTCTTTTGAAAGCACAAAGGCTTTGGTAATCTTGCAGTGTAAGGACCAGTTGGGGAGTTGAGAGAACTAGGCTTTATGAATGGCTTAAAATACTAGGAATGTTTTATGAATGATAGTGAACCAGCTATGTGAGATGGGAGAAATGATGCTTTTCTCTATCATTCCTGAGGTCTGCAGTTGGAAAGGAGATGAGTTATGTGTGTGTGGGAGGGGATTCAAAGTTATTAGTAACCACAGTAACTGGGAACCACAGGACTCCATATCAGGCTCTTAGCTGTCATCCTCTTTTACTGTATATTCACTTGTCCACACCATCTAGTCATTTGTATTTCCAACACTTTTAAAAAAAGGTGCCATAGCCTTGTTTTAAAACTGTATCACTAAAGGAATATGATCCTATGTGTGGTTTAGTGTGTATTAACTGTATTATTAGAGCTATTCTAGGATTACTTTTTTCCCTAAAATTTAAAAACTATTTTTAAAATATAGTGAATTATTATTATTTCCAATTTGTAGTTGAGAAAAATAAATTTTATACATTGTCCTATTATTATTCAGTTAGCTCTAATATTGTCTTATAGTTAGGAATGCATATTAATTGTACGTTAGTGTGTTTCATCGTTGAATTTCCATACATGCATATGTCTTGCTTTAATTACATTTGCTCATCTTGAGTCATGCTCAAGAACCAGAAACTCTACACTGTGTGCTCCGATTTCCTTGTCACTGTTCAGTCAGTATCAAGTGCACAGATCTATTATGATTGGGTTGAAATTCACTGTCACTGGCAGCCTCAGTAAAACTCACGGTGAGAAATGTGCTTTTCTTTGATCTACATTTATGCTTTCCTAGGAACACTTTTCCTCTTTTCTTAATTATCCATGGCCAACTCCTAGGAGTGATTCTACTCATCAAAAATCTAAAACTGGCAACATTTGTCCATTGAATATTTTTAAAGCTATCAATGATGTTACTGGGAAGCATAGGCAGTAGCGGGTAAAATGTGCTTGAGGAAAAAAAAGCAAAATATCTACCCTTGTTCTATTAATTTTTGTTGCTATGATGACACACTATGATCCAGGGAAACTTAGATAAGGAAAGGGTATATTTGATGCCCATCATTGATGGAAGTCAAGCTAGAAACTTAAAGGTAGGTTCGTTTGCTCTTCTATATAGCATTACCCCCAACCAAGGCACTCCCTTTATGTCCAGTAAGTATAGTAGGAACCTCAGAGGATATTTCTTGCTCTCTGGCTTGTAGCCTGGTTTATATTCAGCTGACTTCCTTATATAGCCAAGGGAATGGTTCCACCCACAGTGGGTTGGGCCCTTCTGCTTCAATGAACAAATTGAAAACAATTCCCCTCAGGCTTATCTGATGTGGGCAATTTTTTCTCCTGAGGCTTTCCACTCAAATGGTTCCAGGCTGTGCCATCCTGACTGTTAATCCAACTAAGACAACTTCTAAAATATAAATTATCTATTACTTTTGGAAGAAGTAAGTCATCCTTTTACCTTGCAAACTACACCTGTGTAGTTGGTAAATTTCTATCCTACCGTGAAATGTGATGTCTCTTCTGTTTTGCAACCTTCCTTTGCCAATATCACAGGAGAAATCTGCCCCCTTTGACAGGAAGAGAGGAATTAAATTATGAACAGAAACGCTGAGAATGGCAAACAGGAATGTGTGCACCTCACACACAGCCTTTGTCTCTTATGGAGGTAATTACTAGTCCCTTCCCTTCTTATTCTTTCTACCCTGTGCTGTCAAACTTCTCACCTGCCTTTAGAAAGATTAACAATAGCTAATTTGTTCTTGCTTTTTAAATGAAAATGTTCCAATTTAAGAGAACAACCAAGACTCACTCAGATCTGGCTTCTAGCCTGCTGCTCTGCCTTGTCCCCTGGCTTGTGTTCGGCAAGAGTGCAGGGATTGACCTTCAGGCCCCACTGAGGACACTGTAGTTCTTCTCTGGCTTGACACGTTCTTCTTTTTATAGCCCAGGTTACACTGTTTCCTGACCTTTCTGAGATGGATGCACCCTTTCCTCTCTATCTGCCTTTCAGACAGGGTCCTCACTGGGGGAATATTTTCCATCATCTCTGAAGCTTCTGTCTTCCACCAAACACCATTGTTGTCAGAAATACATAGTGGTTAAGAGTGACCACACCCTCCATAAAGCCACACACACCTCCTAAGTATAATAAATCATAGCAGTGATTTGGAGTAGAAGTGACCAGTTGTTTGCATTCAAGATGTTCAGAGATGGACAGGTATCTACAGCCACCACCATGTTTTTAGACATTTTTGTCACTTCAGAAAAGGTCCCTGTATTCATCACGATGATTCTGGATTTGCCTCTATGTCTTCCCACTGCTGCTCATCTTTGTGTTTGTGTTTTCTGGGCAATTATAAATGGCAATTGACATCGGGAGCTTAAAGCTTCATGCATTTTGTGGCAGGAATTAATCTCATTCCTCCTTCATGTAGTAGAGTTATATTTGACAGCATGAGCACCACCTTTGCTTATTTGTTAATAATGGGCCTGTGAAAGATTTATACTCATTAATATTTTAAAAATTGTAGATGTATTTATGTGTGGGGCTGTGTCTTCGTTAGGGTTTCTATTGCTGTGACAAAGTACAATGACCAAAAAGCAGGTTAGGAATAAAGGAGTTCATTTGACTCACACTTCCATGTTGTTACTCATCACCAAAGGCTGTCAAGACAGGACTCAAGCAAGGCAGGAACCTGGAGGCAGGAGCTGATCCAGAAGCCATCGAGAAGTGCTGCTTATTGGCTTGCTTCACATGGCTTACTCAGCCTGCTTTCTTATAGAACGCAGGACCCCCAGCCCAGGGATAGTCCCATCCACAATTGGCTGGAACATCCCCCATTGATTACTAGTTTTTAAAAACAAAATGCTTTGCAGTGGAATCTTAGGGAGGCTTTTTCTTAATTGAGGCTCTTTCCTCTCTGATAATTCTAGTTTGTATCAAACTGACATAAAATCAGTCTGTTTATGGGGTATGAGTGTGAATGACTGCTGAGTCCAAAGGCATAAAATCCTCCTGAAGCTGAAATTATAGGAAATTCTGAGCCATCTGATATGAGTTCTGGGAACCCAAACATGAGCCTCTGCAAGAGCAGAATTTAGCCATTTAATATATACAGTTATAAGTCTAATCTGTGTAGGGTTGTGATTCTGATGGGGATAGGTTCCACGTCCTGTGTGCCAGACACTGCTGTGGTAGTGTGTTTTTTGCATCAATTCCCACATCTTCTCAGCATCTTCCCTGTTGTGTCTGCTTAAATATGACACATATAGAAAATGTGTCAGTGTCCTGCACTCTTAAGCTAAAAACCCAGATTTATGCCAGCTCATCTGAATTGAACATCATTCATTTTTATTTGGAATTTAAGTATCTATGAATATATACATATAATATATATACACACTTTTGTTTTTTATTGTTGTAATAAAAATACCCTGATAAAAGAAACCTAAGTGGAAAGGGGCTTATTTGTCCACAATTCTAGGTTACAGTCCATTCTTGTGTGGCAGTCCAGATGGTAGAAAACTGGTCATAAACATCCACAGTTAAGAGGAGAGAAATGAATGGACATGTGCATACTTATGTTCAGCTAACTCTACTTTTCTTTCAGACTGAGGCTCAGTCCACTAAATAGGACTGCTTATACACAGAATGGTTCTTTCTAGCTTAATGAATCCAGTTAAGCACATACCTCACAGGTATACCCACAGGCTAACTTAATCTATCAAGACAGTTTCTCACTCCGGTTATTACAGTAGGTGATTCCACATTTTGTCAAGTTACCAATCAAAAGTAACTACCACAATACTAGCCTTGTCATGTTCTTGGTTGATTTTTGGATCTTTTGTGGGGCCTGCCACCCTGCTCCCAATAAATCACATACAGAGGCTTACTCTTAGTTATAAATGCCTGGCCTTACCTTGTCTTGTTTTCTACCAGCTTTTTATATTCCATCTACCTTTTGCCTCTGGGATGTTACCCTTTTCTGTTTCTGTATATCTTTTCTTCTTATTCTGTGTCTGCTTTGGGTAGCTGGTCCCTTGTGTCCTCTCCTCCTTATTCTCTTGTTATGTCTTCCTTCCCTCCCAAGATTTCTCCTTCTATTTATTCTAGCTCTTTATTAGACTATCAGGTGTGTTAGACAGGCAAGTATCACAGCTTCACACAATTAAGCAAATGCAACATAAACAAAAGTAGCACACCTTAAAATAATATTATACAACATTGTCAACTTGACATAAGTACACCACTGTAAGCCATAACCTTACATAATACAAATTCTAAAGTCCCCAAAGGTTTTAAAAGTCTAAACATGTAAAAGTCAGTTTTTAAACTAAGAGCTTCATAATAAAAATAAAAACAACAACAACAATAATAACACATACTTTCAACATACCATGGCACACAGTGAATATTTCCACCTCCAAATAGAAGAACAGAGGAATCACAAATGAACATGAGCAAAATTGAAATTCAGCATGGAAACAGCAAACCCTATAGTCCGAGGTCTGTCATCTGGAGCTCATGGGCATATATATTAGTTGGGTTCCCAAAGGGCTTATGTAGCACCATCCTTCCAACTCCACAACTCAGTGTGCACAGATTCCCTCCCGAGATAGTTCCCTTCATGTCCACTGCTCTCCTCAGCACATGTCCGACAGTCACAGCATCTTCATCCTTCTGGGGACACTACTGCAACTGAGACTTCACCTTCACAGCTTCATGCAGTTGCCTCTCAGTGCCCATCCACAGGATTCCAATCCTGCCACATAGTGATTGTTTTCAGCTGCTTTCCAAGACCTTTCAACCTTGCATCTTTAATTATAAAGTCAGTACTGTGTGAATAATATTGCTGTTGACTTTTACTGCAAACTTTGTGGTATATAGCCACTACTGGATAGAGATTTGCCTCAGAACACTTTCCCCCTTCTCCCAATTCATCACAGAATGATGATCATCTCATGATTAATTATAGCTGATTTGTTAGCAGCTGCCTGAATAGCATCCTGTTTTGAAATTTCCTTTGTCAAACAAATTAGTCCATTTTATTTGATTTAAACTTCATGCAAGTCATCAGAGCATAGGTTGAATGAAGCATATTCTTGGCCTCTAGCTCAGTTGTTGATAGGGTCCTTGTCCCTTCTGAAGCCTTATGAGGCAGGTCTTTATGGTCTATCTAGAGCATTACTGTCTTCCAGGCCCCATTAGAACATCCCATTAAGCTCTGCTTCCAGCATCCCATAGCTTTTCTAGCCACAAATTCCAAGCACTTCCACAGTTTTTTCATAAAGCAATTCCAAAGCCTTAAAAGGCACATGGTCAAGTTTATACCATCATTAACCCTACTTTTTAAAACCAAATTCCATCTCACTTTTGTTTCTATTTTCTTTGATAACATATCCTGACAAAAGTAACTTCAGAGAGAAATGGTCTTGTTATTTCATAGTTGCCATTATGGGAAGTTGAATGGTTGGGTCCAGAAGCACACATTCAATTATGTCTATAGTCAAGAACAGAGTAGTTAATGAATGTGATCATTTTAGTGCTCAGTTCACTTTCTCCTTTCCTTTTAGTCTAGGGTTGAGCCCAAGGGATTGTACTGGGGCCCTCCTCTTCTCAATTAACCTAGTTTAAAAAAAAAAAAGCTCTCACAGGTCAGCTTAATCTGCCCAATTTTTAAAGACTACCTACCTAAATGATTTCTACATTATCTCACACAGTCAATCAAAATTAACCAATACATACACACACAACACACACACACACACAAATTGGGTAATTTTAATGTGTTTGTATAATCAAAATAATATAGTCACAATCTACTGCTTTTACAGGCATGAAAAACAAGAATACACACTTAAGAAGAGAAATAAACCTTAAGTGAAACACTCCACCAAGATCTTTGCCAGAAAACACATCTAGATTTATCTGTCTCTAAATTGAAGATTTTGCAAACTGGGATTGGGAGATGTAATCTTCCCCAGCAAGACCACTCTAATTTGTTCCCCAGTGTTAAAGAGTCAGCCCTGAAAACATATATACAAGTAGCATCATATAGACATAAGAAATTATATGTGTAAATATATATGTATATACAAATACACATACATATATATATATATGAATATATATAAAATAACAATTAATAAAAGAGAGGCTATGAACTTGAAGGGGAAAGGGAAAAGCATACATGAGAGGAAGGAAAGAGAAAGAAGAAATTTTGTAATTAAATTTTAATCCCCAAAAAAACCACAAGAGAAAAAAAATAACCAAACAACTATTTCATCCCATGCTGTTTCCCTAAAGTGCCCACAGCCTTTCTTCTGCTATAAACCAATACCCATGTAGAGAGGTATAACATGGTTGATGTCCTAGACCTTGGCAAAACTAAAATGTAGAAGAAGAGTGAGAGATGGACATGGGGAAACCTACAGTGTTTTTAAAGTTCTCCAGAGCAGCCTCTCCCACAGGCTGATCCTCAGCACCAGCCCCAGCATCATCCTTGGAGTGTTGGCCAATCCTTCTAATCTCCTTATCTATTGGCTTGAGATGCACAGTCTTTTTATGTCCTGCTAATTCACTCAGTTCCTGTCACAAACTTTGCAAATAATCTACTGGTTTCTGGAAAATGAGTAATTATTGTGTTTTGAATATAAAGTGTCCCCAAAAAGCTTATGTGCTTAATCACTTGGCTCCTAGCCAACACTGTTTGGGAAGATCATGGAGCATTGCTAGAAAGTGTGTCACCTGGGGCTGGCCTTGAGGATTTTTAGACTGGATTTGCTTCCTATCTGTTGTCTGTTTCCTGACTGTGGTTACAATGCAAATCTTCAGGAATCTCTTTCATCTCTTCCCCACCATGATGAATTGCACTATATTAGAATAAAGCCTCATACCTTTAAATTGATTTTGTCACATAATCTGTCATAACACCAAAAAAGCTAACTCGAATACTGTGATTTTAAAAGATTTATTTTTATCTTTTATTGTGTATCTATGTTTCTGTCTGTCTGTCGGTTCATGTGGGTTTGTACAGATGAATGCAGATGCATGCAGATACCAGGTGTGCAAGATTCCCTTGGAGCTAGAATTGCATAGACTATGAGCCACCAGACCTAGGGACTGGAGATTGAACTCAGGTTCTTTCTAAGAATGTCATTTGCTCTTAACCATTGAGCCATTTCTCCTTCCCCCAGTTGTAGTGGGATTATGTTATTACATTGTAAATAACTGTCCCATCTAATAGTTTAATAAAAGTGCTGATTGGCTGAAGGCAGACAGGAAGTGCGGGTGGTGCTACCAGACTGGGAAAACTCTGGGTACAGGAAGAACAGGCACAGATGCCACAGAGTCACTGGAGCTTTCAGGAGATGCAAAGGAAAGAAGTTGAAATGCTGCTCTGAGAAAAGATACAGAGCTACATGGCTAACAAGATGGGTTGAGTACAGATGAAGGGCTTAGCAAGTTATATGCCTGACCCCTAGGTCAATCAACAGAAAATTAATGTAAGCATCTGTGTGTCTCTGTGGGACTGTGAGTATTTCTGTCAGACTATCAGACTGCCAAATTGCTGGTCAAACTTCTGGTCTAGACTGGAAAGTCCTGGCTAGAAACCGAATACAACACTAAGTTATTCCCTTTCAATCTCGATTTTAATCTAGATTCTCTTGAAATTTTGGGTGTGTGTTTGTTTTCTTCTTGGAGAGTGAAAGGAAAACAACATAGACACAGACAAACCTTCCTAGTTCAAATCATTGAGCTTGATTTGAACCTTTTCTTTCTAAATGATTTCTCTCAGCTAAGGAAATGGGATTTCAGGAGAACTGGAGATGACAGTCCAGTAGCAAATGAAGAATGAACTTACAGTACCTACAAGCTCATTAAGAGTTTAATGATTCTTCCTTTGTTTTCCATGCAATACAGAATGACTAACATGAATATGGATCTCAACATCATTGAGATGTAGTGCCAACTCCAGGAAAGAGACAGGTGGAGCATATACTGGGATGGAGGCAGGGCTAAGAGGAGAGTATGGTAGTCAGGAGAGCTGTGTTCTCTCACCCTGGGAGTCTTCAGACAAGAGAGAAGCACTCTGAGGCTTTCACCACAGTTTTAAGGAGCCTAGTGCAATGCAGTTCAATGAACATTTCCTGGAAATTTAACAAATGTCTGTTCACCCAGATAGAGTACTAATAACAAACCAAAGAAAAAATAGAATTCTACCCAAGTATTTAAGAGGAGCTATATCATTAAATCTCTCTCTCTTTCTCTCTCTCTCTCTCTCTCTCTCTCTCTCTCTCTCTCTCTCTCTCTCTTAAATGTCTATAGATTTGGGGGAAGGGGAAGACCTCTAAAACTCTCTCACTAACCATCATTAACATGCTATCGTCAGTGATTACGAGCTGATGGGCCCTTTCTTTTATTTGTGATAGAAAGTTGATGACCCAGTCTCATGTAAGTCAGTTGCTAAGAATTCAAGAGGAAACCACTACACCATACCCAGAGGACAGCTGTTCATAACAATTGCTAGAAGTGCTTCTGTGGGATTCCATGCATTTGGTGATGTGCAGCTGGTACCTCTCTGGCAGGAACACAAGGGTGGGAAACCATCAATATGCATTCTGCCCTGAGATTCTAACATGCCTGTAGTCTAACACTATTAGGTCATGTATTATATAAAGATAACAAGGATTAGAAGAGTGCCCAGGCAGCCACGGATAGACTGATGAATTAGTTAAAAAAATAACTTATTAAAAATTTTAAATTGCCTCAATAAGTTGTATACTAGAAGTTTCTTAAAACAAGTATCAAACAAAACAATATGAAAAGCCATGTCACATGGAACAGCAATCTTAAATATCATTGTCAGAGAACATAATAAATGTAGTTGAATATGGTGGCAAAGGACACTGGAATGGACAAGTAAACAAGAGAAGAAAGAGAAGTGAAATGGCTATCTTCTGGAGCATTCCTTTTTGCTAGATGTCCTGCATAATGCCTTCAGTTTCATCTCCTTCAGTGTCTAGTTTAGAGTATCTTAGGGACGTATGTTAATATTGTCTATTTTCAGACAAAGTAGTGAGGTTTATAATGGGAGCTTAAGGGATGGCTGGAAAGATGTCTCAGTGACTAATACTTACTTGCTACATAGTCATGAGGAATATAATTTGGATTCCAGCACCAGTGAAACACACGAGGTACTTAATCACTTCAGTTCCAAAGAGGGATGTGGGGGAGAGAGAAGGGTGGCTAGAGTTTGATGGATTCCTGCCAAGAAAAAAAAAATGCAAGTCTTAGGTTAGTCCTCTAAGGAACAGACAGAGTGAAAAAGGAAGAAATGCAGAGCCATCCACTAATCTTCAAGAACATGCACATACCCAACACACACACACACACACACACACACACACACACACACACACACACACTCACTCACGAGGGTGGGGTAGAGAGAGAGAAAAGGAAAGAGAGAAATAGATCTTTTAAGCAGCAATGCATTGACCAGTTGATAAATTACAATGTTGGTAGTACTTTGCTAACCAATAGAAATCTATGAGAAGTGTTGGCTTTGCCCCTCCACTCTAATGCAAAACAAATAATGCATCTGTTGCCTGGTAAAATTAGAGAAAGATTCATGTAACAGGTGGCATGGAGAACTAAAAAAATGAGAAAGTCAAACATAAGCAAAGTGCATGATACAGTTGAATGTATCATCATTATGAAAAATGTCACTTTGAATAATGAATACATTAATGACTTTTAAAGTAAAGAATGAGTGGGTTTTGGTAGAAGAAATGGGATGGAACTCCAGGTAGGTAGGGCCACTATTGGCTGAAGAAAAATATGAGCTAAAACACCAAAGTGAAATAATCCCAGGGGAAATTATGGAAGCCAAAGGTCATATAAGGAAAAAATATAAAACAAAAGCTAAAGAATCATCTGAACCTTTATATTCAGCACTGTTGACTGACAGATGGAAGACTGAACATTTCCCATAAGCATTGACAGGTGGCAGGACATTTCTGATGGAACCCATGGTCTCCTGGATCTATCTGGAGATGACTCTTATTCCAAGATGGTGCCTCTGACTGTGCTCTAGCCCCAGTAATCTCTGTGAGAGAAATTTACATTCTGGCTGCATTTACCAACATGAATGAATGCCCAAGGCTCTGACTTCTAACAGCATGAAGCTTTCAGAGTGTTTCAGGCTCTGCTCTCATACTCATTCATAGTTTCACTCACCTGTGATTCGCCAATTTGTTTCTTTGCCTCATTATTCATTCTCCACCACATTTCATCAGATGCTGTGCTGCATGTTGAGAAGTCACGTTTAATGAAATGCAGCCCTGCTTGCTGATTTCCCTTTGTGTTGTAGCAGAGACAGACAAGCGAGCCAGAAACTGCCATATATTATGATGAGTGCAGTTAGAGATGCTGGCAAACAGCATGGTTACAGGAAACCTCAGTCACATCCAGGTATGTGATAGGGTCGTGATGTTTGTTTAAACCACAAAAGCAACAAAAAAAGAAAAGAAAAGAAAGAGAAGAATTAGAAGGAGGAGAAGAAAGAAGGAGGAGGAGGAGGAGGAGGAGAAGAAGAAGAAGAAGAAGAAGAAGAAGAAGAAGAAGAAGAAGAGGACATGCTCAGGACACTTGAGTTGGGGCTTCAGTATACCAAGAACGAAAAGGAGAAGTCAGCTCAGCCCAAGGAAGATATATATTGAGACACAAGGCTCACATTAGATATTAGCGAGAGGCTAGAGACAAAGTCCTTGTCTTACCCGTGCTCTATCACTGAGCTCCAGCTCCTCACTCCCACATCTCTTCCCTACAGTCACATACCACTCTTACCCTCATACTCCAGCCTCTGCCGTATAGTTTGTTCACCTGCATAACACAAAGGTTAAGAATATGTGCCCTAGTTTTTTTATGTTTCTTTGAGGAAACATCATGACAACCCCCTGCCCCTGGGTGGAAGTCGTATTTTATCTTGCAGTTTCAGGTTATCATCCATGATTGCAGGAAGCTGCAGTAGCAGAAGCTTTGAGACAGCTGGTCACATCACACTATCAGTCAATAGAAATGAGAGGTGAATACCTACAGGTTCACTTCTTTGAGCTCAGCTCAGTCTCTCCACTTCATGCAGTTCAAGAAATACTGTCTAGGGAATGATACCACTCACAGTGGACTGGATCATCTCATATCAGTTAAATTCATTAAGACCAATTCCCACAGGCTGAACCCATAGACAACCTCTCATTGTGGCTTTCTTCAGAAGTGATGCTAGTGGGTTTGGTGGACAGTTAAAGCTAAACATCCCAATATGTGAGGGTGGATGATGTGTACTGACTAGGTTTAAGTAGATGTGGCCTAGCACATCTGGTCTGAAGTTTGTGGTATAATGTGGATACTGAAATAGGGTCACAGTAATAAAGAATATGGCATACCGACATGATATAAAAAGTGTGGAATGCAGATTTGTGAGCAAGGATCTTGGAGCACATAACAGAGCAATACAATTATGAAGATATAAAGAGTCCAGAATGTAGATTTGTGAGTGAGGATCTTCAAGCACTGGACAGAGGGATGCAATCATAAAAGGAAGAAACCAAAGTCCTAGCAGGAGAAACTTAAGGAGTATCTTGGAAAGCATGCAGAGTTCTAGTTACTTGATTTTTCTCATGGGATATCACTCAGACTGTAGAAAAAAATGAAGTATGCTTAGTTGTATATATTTATTTGAACCATCTTATTTTGTAACAGTTAAGAAAAGTGGGTTGATGTATCAAACTCTGGAGACTCGAGAATAATTATCAGGTTTTTCCTGGAATTCTAACGGGATTTGAAGTTGCTCAATTCTGTGATCCTAGGGAGGGAAAGCGGGTGGGAGAAGTCATAATACTTGCTGCATTTCTGTGGCAGAATTATCTCAAGGAGTTATCTGGGAAATGGCTTGTATTTAATGCCCTTCCCTAGAGCCATGACTGCCCCAGGAAGCTGTGACCCGCCGCTCCGTCTGAAACCTATAATGTCTGGTGTCTGTTATTGTAATGTTGATAGAAAACAGCAGGCATAGTCTGGGACTCTGGACTTAGGAATCAGAGCAGAGGATGAGATGCTGAAGATGAGGTTTGCTGGGTTTCAGACTTGATGTGCTAGAAAAGAGTAAGAGGTGGTTCCCAGGCTGTACTGCCAGGGTTCCTGATATCTCATGGCCAGGGTATGTATGGCATATTCTGTTCCAACACAGTTATCTCAGGCAGGTTCAGGGCAAAAGGAATCATTTGAAGACAAATCCTGCTGAGGTTACTGACTTGCTCAGTTTCTCACCTTGTCTGCTTCCTTTGCCTCTGGCCTCTCATATTTCCTGGCTGAAAATGCAAAGAGTTGAGATGAAGAAAGAAGGGACTGTATGCTGAATGTTTTGAAGGCAAAATCCAGCTTTTATCTTCTCCCCTAACTATTGCATGATATTCTGCACACTACAGGACCTAAACTTTGTTATACATAGTCCACAAGAAAAATGCAATGTTATAAAATTCCAACTAAGAGCCCTGCGTGTGAGAAATTACTGAATTAAATTATTGATAGGTAGCATGGGGAAGACCTTTACAAAATGTTATTAGCCCAGAGTTCATCTCTAAGCAGCTGTGCCCAGGTCCCTACCCCAGCCTCACACCATGCAAAATAAACACTAGTTAAACCCATAGCTGTACACTGGCTGTAACTTAGCTTGGTAGTGGCATTTCAGTATCTTCAAAATGATCACCATAATGTATAATTGTTCATACATAGTACATATGTGGCAAGACATCTATACTAATTTAAATTTATACAAGGATGTAGCGAGGTTTACGAACAAGGCATCATAGTCACCTGTCTCTTATCGAAACCTTGACTTGCTCTTGAGACCCTGTTGAAATGGAAGGGGGGTTTTGGTTCCGCTTCCGGGACCAGGTGCTGTCTGCAGAGTAAGTTCCAGTGAACTCTGTAGCAGGTGCAAATAAAGTCTGCCTGTCACCATACCCACAGCTGCTACTGAGGGAATTTGTGAGGCTACCCACCTCGACCTCGAACTGAGCGAACAGATAACTACAGGAGTCCCTGAAGGACAGACTCAGATCCTGCCCAGAGGTGAGGAGGGGTCACCAGGCCCAAGCGCCTATATCCCAGCCAGGGAGGGAGAGTTGAGCTCCCATTGTTTCCAGTTCCGCTTTTGGGACCAGGTGCTGTTTGCAGAGTAAGTCCCAGCAAAATCTGTAACAGGTGCAGATAAAGTCTGCCTGTCCCATACCCACAGCTGATACTGAGGGAATTTGCACGGGTACCCACCTCGACCTCAACTGTGAGAATAGATAACTTCTGGGGTCTCTGAAGGGCAGATTCAGACCCTGCCCAGAGAGGTGACAGGAGGCACACAAGCCCCGAGTGCCACAACTGACCAGGAGCCATCTAATCGTGAACCACTGAAGCCATGGGCAAACGTCAGTGCAAAAAATTACATAATAATACAAAGAACAACATGGTAACTCCAGAAGAGAGTGGCAATCTTACAAATACAAGACCTGAACTGAGCAATGAAGAGGAAACAGAAGCAAGCAACACCAAAAATTCCTTTTTGATGATCATCGAAGTTCTCAAAGAAGATATGAAAAATAGCCTTAAAGAAATAGAAGAAAATACAAACAAAAAATTGGAAGAGATGAACACATCTATGAAAGAAACATGCTAGGAACTAAAAGCTGAAATAAAAGCTGAAATGGAAGCAATAAAAAAGGCACAAAATGAGGCAAAGATGGAAATAGCAAATCTGAAGAAAAAAGCTGGAACCACAGATACAAGCATAACAAACAGAGTTCAAGAGATGGAAGATAGAATCTCTGAAGTGGAAGACTCAGTAGCTCAAATAGATATATCAGTCAAAGAAAATAGTAAAACTAAAAACGCCATAACTCAAAATGTTCAGGAAATCTGGGATACCATGAAAAGACCTAATTTGAGAATAATAGGAATAGAAGAAGGAGAGGAATACCAGCTCAAAGGCACAGATAATGTTTTTGATAAAATCATAGAAGAAAACTTCCCTAACCTGAAGAAGGAAATGCCTATAAAGATACAAGAAGCTTACAGAACACCACATAGATATGACCCCCAAAAAAGTCAGCGTGCCACATTATAATCAAGCCACAAAACATACAGAACAAAGAAAAAATTATAAGAGCTGCAAAAGAAAAGGGACAACTCACATATAAAGGCAGACCCATCAGAATAACGCCTGACTATTCAATGGAAACAATGAAAGCTAAAAGTGCTTGGTCAGAAGTTATACAGACGCTAAAACAACATGGCTTCCGAACTAGAATACTATACCCTGCAAAATTATCAATCACCATAGATGGAGTAAACAAGGTATCTCAGGACAAAGTCAGACTGAAAGAATATCTATCTACCAATCCAGCACTACAGAGTATTAGAGGGAAAACTCCAACCTAAGGACCCCAGATACACCCACTAAATCACAATCAATAATTCCACAGAATACCCTAGAGAAAGGAAATACAAACAAGTTACCACCAAAAATGGCAGGAAATATGAATCAATGGTCACTAATTACTCTTAATATCAATGGTCTCAACTCTCCTATAAAACGTCACACACTAACAAGATGGTTACAACAACAGAAGCCATCCTTCTGTTGCCTACAAGAAACACACCTCAACTGCAAAGACAGACACAGGCTTAGAATAAAGGGTTGGGAAAAGATTTTCCAGTCAAATGGTCCTAAGAAACAAGCAGGGGTTGCAATCCTAATATCTAACAAAGTAGACT
>PVIH01016277.1:0-46205 GCA_004025045.1 Sigmodon hispidus | reverse complement strand
TATCAAAAAATGGGGTTCAGATCTAAAAAGGGAATTCTCAGCAGAGGAACTACGAATGGCTGAAAGGCACCTGAAAAAGTGTTCTTCATCTTTAGCCATCAGAGAAATGCAAATCAAAACAACTTTGAGATACCACCTAACACCTGTTAGATTGGCTAAGATAAAAGGCACAGATGACAGCCTATGCTGGAGAGGATGCAGAGCAAGGGGAACACTCCTCCATTGTTGGTGGGATTGTAAGCTTGTTCAGCCACTTTGAAATACAATATGGAGGTTTCTCAGAAAATTGAGAATCAATCTCCCCAAGGACCCAGCAATATCACTTGTGGGTGTATACCCTAAAGAGGCACATTCACACTCCAAAGGTATAACTCAACTATGTTCATAGCAGCATTATTTGTAATAGCAAGATCCTGGAAACAACCTAGATGTCCCTCAACTGAAGAATGGATTAACAAACTGTGGTACATCTACACAGTGGAATACTACTCAGCAGTAAGAAAAAATGTTATCCTAAAATTCACAGGCAAATGGATGGATTTGGAGAATATCCTTCTGAGCGAAGTATCACAAACTCAGAGAGATAAGCAGGGGTGTACTCACTCACTAGTGGTCTCTAAACAAACAAACAAGAAAAAAAGCCAAACATGCCCAAGCGGCAATCCACAACCACTGAATAGCTTGGGATCAGAAACACCCTGGACTGACCCTTCGAACCCCACTCCAACTATAGGAACACCTGACTCACTCTTGAGGGAGGGGGGACAAAACTGGATTTGGCTAGGGGTGAAGACTGATCCTAGCATTATTGGGTCAGTGGGACCATAGGACTGTCTGCTCCCTGCTAAGGGAGGGGATGGGGAGTTGCAGAGAAGAAAAATGACCAGATGTGGTGGGAGGGGGAAGGGACCTTGAATAAGGATATACAGGGATGGAAAAAAAATTCAGAGGGAAAGCTGAACACAAAGAAAATATATTTGTAGCAGTCTTATTTGTATTTCCACCCTTGATAAGCCATGCTTATGATTCTTATCCTCTGTATAGTTATTGTTAACTCTTCTACATTTTAAATTCTTTTTACTGTTTTTTTTTGATAAATACAAAATAAATAAGGAAAAAAAATTAAAAAACAAAACAAAACAGAACAAAAAAACAAAAAACTTGACCTGACAGACGATCCTTTCACTATCTAACATCTCTATATGGAAAGCAGTAGCTTTATTCAAGAAGGAACCAAGTATGCGGGAGTGGTAGTGGTCACAGGCCAGAAAGAGGTCATTTGGTAACAATCCTTGCCCATGGGCACATCTGCCCAGAGAGCAAAAATAATTGCTCTTACACAATTTATAAAATGAGCTGAAAGAAAAATGGTGAACAGTTACTCAGACAGCTGCAGGCTTTGTCATGACTCATGTTCATAGACAGACATATAAACAGAAGGGCTCACTCACCTCAGAGGGAAAGACAACTAAAAATAAATAGGAAACTGTCCACTTGTTAGAGGCCATCTGGTGACCAGATGAACTGGCCATTATACACTGGCCAGGACATAAAAAGACAAAAGTCCCCAAACTCAAGGTAACAGCCATGCAGATCAAGTTTCCAAAGAGGCTGCTCTTTAGGCATCCAAACCCCAAAATATTCTGGAACTATCTGCTGTCCCTGAGCCCCCACTCTGCCTCAGTGAACATGTTTCTGAGTATGATCCAGAAGAGGTCAAGTCATGTTCTGTCTTAGGGGCTCAGGAGATCTGCCATGGATGGTGGAACTTGCTTGATGGAAGAATCTGCATGTCAAAGGTACTAGGCCCGAAGTGGCTGATACCTTGCATCACAACATGCACTTGTCACCCAAGGAGATCTCAGAAATCATCTCCCCTCATGTCTGGCTACCTAGACACCTAGAAAAACTTCAGAGCATTTCAGATCACTGCCTGATCTGTGCCCAGGTAAATGCAAACAACGTGCTTCCTCCAGGCCAATGAAGTCAAGGTACAGTACCTAGTGAATTTTGGAAAATGGACTTCACAAGAGTCAAGCCCGGACTGTATTACTACAAATGTCTGCTGGTCTTTCTTTGTCCAGAACCTCACCAGCTTGGTAGAGGCTTTTAGTTCTGAATTAAAACTGCCCAGGTGGTAACTAAGAAATTAATAATAAGGAATATTTGTAGATTTGGCCTCCCCATATCTCTGGGATCCAACAATGGCCTGGCCTTCATGGTCAAGTTATCTCAATTGCTCTTTAAGGCTTTTAATATAAAATTGGAAACGTCATTGTGTATGTCATCCTCAGAGAGTCCAATATACCCCCTGCTGAGAAAAGTTCACCTCATATAAAATAATCTATGAGTGACCACTTCCCATGATCCCTAAGGCACATGTCAGACTGCTATTACACTCCAATCTCTGAGTCCTTAAAAGGACTGAAAATGACTTTGGACAAGATTTTCCCTTAGGTTCAGGCTTCTCAACCTGTTGCCTACAATCTATCTGATCACCTGTTCTATCCCAGAGATGCTGTATTAGTTTGCTGCTTCAAAAAGAACAGGCTTGAAACTAGATGGAAAGGACCTTATATTGTAATTATCCTAATAATAGTTACAGCTCTTGGTATTTCTGACTGGACTCATCACTCACACCTCAAGAAGGCACCGGAGGTGTAGATAGAAGAGCAGCCCAACCCCTAAAGGTGGAAAGTGACTGAAAAAGAACCCTCAAAACTTTCCAAGGTTTGACTGTCTAACATAACTTTGTGTTCTTGCTATTGAAATTTGCATCATGATTGTCTTATGGCTAACAGTTTAGTTGTTTTGTTTTCAACTTATGCAAACAGAACCAAAATGCATCTTGACAGGGGAAATAAAAGGCACCTTTATCAAAGAAAACACCCTTACATTGTCTTTCTATACAAACAATTGCTGTTATCCACCAGGGTCCACAGGTTAGACAGGAGAAGGGTAACCATTAGTGTTTAGACTGATGGATAGAGGGTACTTGGAATAACTAATCTAGCTGAGCAATCACAATGATGACACAGACTTCGGCATAATCAATCACTCTTTAAAGGGTTCTGATAATGGAAATTATAGGTGTGCTAAAATAAGAAGGGAAGATTCAGAGTAATTCAGAGTCTTATTAGTATTTGTAACTAATAACATGGAGTGTATTAAAAAACCAATGTGAAAACTCCTTCTGTGCCAGAGAAGACCCCTCTATTTCCAGGCTCTTAAAAAGAAACTTAGAGACAGCTAACCCGAGCTACTGGGAGCTCACTGACTCTGAATTGACAGCTTGGGAACCTGCATGAGACTGAACTGGGCCCTCTGTGTACGACAGTTATGAGGCTTTGGGGTTTGTGGAGCCTCTGGCAGTGGGATCAGGATTTAACTCTAGTGCATGAAATAGCTTTTTTGAGCCCATTCCCTATGGAGGAATGCCTTGCTCAACCTTCAGCAGTGGGGAAGCAGCTTGGTCCTGCCTCAACTTGATGTTCCAGACTTTGTTGCCTCCTCATGAGAGGCCTTACCCTCTCCGAAGAGTGGATGAGGTGGGGGAAGCTGGGGGGTGAGTGAGAGGCGATGAGGAAGGGGGAATATGATTGGTGGGTAAAATCTTTTCAAATAAAAAAGTTTATGTGGAATAGGGGTTTCTTATGAAATTATATAAAGATAATGGGGGACAAAATGGAACATGCCTCCACTAATATTTTAAAAGCTATGGCTTTTTTGATAATGTTTTTTCCTCCATTGTCTATGTTTTGATTGGACAAATTTCATTTCCTATCACACCCTCCACTTTGGTAAATAGTTGTCATTAGGATGGACTTTTTCTGAAAAAATAATGGTTATTCTGCACTCCCAGCAGGATATAAGAAAGGATTTATAAGGGATAGAATGTGTTACACCTACTTTACTCAGCAAATCTTCATAATCTGTAAGTAGAATTACAAGAGCTTTTCCTAAAAATTGTGATAATTCCTTCTATCTATTAGATTCCACTGTAGTTTCTGCTATTGAAACTTTCTTGTCACCTGTCCCAGAACTTGTTATTAAAGAAAGGAGGTTTCTAAAATAGCCTGTTACATCTCAAAAATTACTAATATTACAGCAAAAATATTAGCAGAAAGTAATGAAGAAACAGGAGAACTGAGAACAACTGCTCTTTACTGTAGAGCTACTGTAGGTCACCTGCTGCTTAAACATGCTCTTGCTTACGAGGAATTCACTGGAATGTGCTGTTTTAATATTGTTGATTTCTCTCATACTGTTGACAACCAAATTATGACAACATAAAAAAAAACAGACAAAATCTCTCCAACAAATTTAGACTGCCCAATATGACGAAAATTGTCCTTCCCCTTCACTGGCCCTCTAGTTATCATAACCAGGCCACTAACTTGATCTCCTGTTGGATAAATAATTCTAGAATCATTGCTGATCAATGACATTATTTAGACATTCCCCTATCTAAGATTTGACAAAGAAACCCAAGACACAAGGGAATGAGGAACCTGCCTGACTCTACTTTGAATGCAGGGACTATACTGACTGTTGTTAAACATAAGTTTGTTTTTATTTTTAAAATAAAGTCTTTTTTCCCATGTATCCCCTTGCTTCAACTCCCTTCCTCATCCCAACCCCTCCAGGTCAGCCTTCAGCCTTTCTCCTCCCCATACCCCCATCCCCTCTCTCAAAAGGGCACAAAGTCCCAAGGTGGATCAGCTCAGCGTCCACTCCAGGCACGTCTAATTTCCTCATCCTAATATCTGGACTGAGTTAGATGTTCCACTGGAGGGAATGGGCTCCAAGGTGCCAGTCTCTGCATATAAACACAGTCTGAACCCTCCCCTTGAGGCTCCACATACTTCCCATGTTAGTGGACAGTTGCCTATCCTTGGAGGGCATAGTTTCTTTACTTAATGGCTCCCTGGTGGCTGTTCTTGATTCCCTGAGCTTTCTAGAGCTCCAGCCAGCCATCACTGTGAGAATTTTCTTCATAATCCTTATCTCCTTGCTCATATAGATTCTTCTCCCTGGCTATCAGCTGGACCAGGGACTCAGCCCAGTGTTCAGCCATGTATCTCTGTCTCTACCTCTATTCATTGTTGGCTGTAAGTTCTATGATGGCACTTAGTGTGGCTATTTATTTGATTATAGGGGAAGCCCTGTCTAGGCCACATCTTCACTATTAGTTGGGATAAGATAGTATTTTTTTAACAAATGATGTTGGCATAACTGGATGATAGTGTGTAGAAAAATGCAAGTAGATCAAAACCTATCACCCTGCACACTCAAATCCAAGTGGATCAAAGACCTCAACATAAACCCAACTACACCAAACTTGATAAAAAAGAAAGTGAGAAACACCCTTCAACGCATAAACATGTTTCTATCTTCTTTAAGGTTTTAGTTGCCCTGCTTCCTTAAGTGCCTGCTTCAGCCCATGGCCTTGATTTGTTTTTGAGAAGGTCCTTACCCTCCCTGAACCCACTCTAATCACATAGTGACTACATGGTTTTTTTTTTTTGTTTCTTTCTTTTTTTTTTTTTTTTTTTTTTTTTGTATTTCCTAATGGCCCCATGGTCTCTCTTCTATAAAACTACTTGTGATTTTACTCATCAAAAGGGGCCCAAGAGATGGATTTGGGGCCACTGTCTTTAACCTGACTTAGGAGGCAATCACTGGCCAGCTCTTGGGTGCTTCAAATTTGGCTCAAATTGTGGTAATTGTCTTGTCATTGTAATTAACAAAACCAGCACTGCAGTGGAGAAACATAATTGTAGTAAAGAATAGCTTTTGGTTCTGTGTGCACAAACCAGGGAGCTAAACTCTCCAGGGATCAGTAGTCTCCATGCTCCCTGTATTTTACCTCCTGGATTTCTACCAGTTTCCCAATAGTGACTGTCAGAAAAACACCCCTCATCATGTCCCCCCTTAAGAGTGAAAACTGGCAAATGTTTGTGAAGTTTGGAGTCTGGAGGTACAGGCACACCAAACGTCTGAGGACTATGGAACACTCCTTCTCCTGCCCCACCCAACTCATTCATTCTAATGGCCTATCTGTTTATCTCTTGCTTCATGTATGCAGTCAAAATAATTTATAAGACACCAAGGGTGGATTGGTTGAAGAGATAGAGAAAACATAAGACCAAGACTCAATATGTTGTTGAAATTATGATACAGGGGATTTAAAACAATTATGATAAAAATACTAAGAATTCTAATACTAAAAAGTTTCTTTGAGAAACTTTATTGAAGTGAATTAAGTAGACATCATGCAAGGGTAGATGGATGGTGTAAGCACAGTGGGGATTCCAAGAACCAGGAAGTGTTTCTGGAGATCAGAAGCCCATTTAGTAGACAGGAAAGAAGCCCTTGGTGGGCTTATTATTAGACTCTGTGTAGCAGAGGAAAGAACCTTGAGTTTCATTATGAATCAATGGAAATGCACAGAGCTGAAAACAAAAGAGAAAACATTCAAGAACAGTGAATCAGCCAATGTCAGACACCAAATAACTACTCTAGAAAACTGAGGGGACATCAAGCCGGACAAAGGCCAGACAGACAGAGCCTAGGCAACAGGAAATCTAAGGTAATGTCCTGAAAAAAGCCAAAAGTGGGAGACACAGGTAATAGCGCCTTCAGACTTCCTCAAAACCACACTCACAAGATTAAAAGAGAATATTAAAAAGTTTTGAAGAACAACAAAACAAACAAAACCCCCAGACAAACAAACAAACAAAACCCACACAAACAAAAAACCAACTCACTAACAATATAAAAATCTTTATTCTTTGAAATTATTCACATAATATGGAAACCTTTTTAGAGAAACATAAAATAGAGGAGATGGTTGTGAGCACATCTGCCTTGTAGAGAAAAATATGGAGAATGACGAGTAAAGCAAATGTGATCTTTTTCATGACTAAGCAGGTAGTTCGAAGCAGCATCAACAAGGCATTATATATGCACAGATACATGTGTGCATGATTTTCTTTTGTATAATTGACATGAATGGCAGTGATTATGGGAAGAATGGAGTAGTCAGAATGCTTTTGTTACTGCCAGGTTGTGGTGTTGTACCTGTGTCAAGAACTTACAAAGACCACCAGGGAGCTGGACTCGATGCAAGTACATAAGGATCTTTATTGTTATAGAGCCCAGTTGAAACCCTTTGTTACAGCACAGCAGAGGGTTTTTGGTCCTGAGCCCAGAGGTGAGTGGGTTTTTAAAGAAAAGCCTATGTAAATGGGGTGCTGCACATTTTGGCATTTCAGGATTGGGTAAAGGGGAATGGGGTACAGTAGCTACTGGCTGAACGTTCCAGTGGAAACCTTAATTTTGAACCTATTGGCTGTCAGACATACTCCCATACCTGGGCCCCTGCCCTCAAGCACCAAACGCTCCTTTCCCAAAACAAAGCTTTGTAAGGATAAATCCATGCCTTCACATTTCATTCTCTGACTGGTTCCTGAGAGTTTCAATCATGGGACTCTCCTGTCTCTAATTCCTTCCAGGTTTGACTCCAAGGTTATCATGGACTTCCCAAGGCCTCAGACTCAGCAGGCAAAATCATCAGTAGAAGCCATGCTAGCTACTTTGATGTGGATCTTCCCATTCTCCACTCTGGAAATCTTTCTTGAGTATGAAGGGGTCTGTAGGCCTGGCATGGGAATGGTGAATCCAGAGGGCTATGCCACCAAACTTCATGGCTGTGGATGGGGTCAGCACAATGGGTTCCAATGACCCTAGGTGATGTCCCTTAATGTGGATCCAGTCCTCTGGTGAAAACCTGTCAGGAAGAACACCAGATTCATAGAGGGTCCTGAGCTTGGGCCACACTTCCTTGTGGACCCACTGGGCTCCTTGTGTAGCATCAAGAAGATCTAAGTCATCTATTTGGTCATCTGCCAGCAAATTCACCTGGAGGTTAGGGATAATGGGGTGAGGGATGCCAAATATAAATTCAAATGAGGTTAGCCTCATCTGATAAGGGGAGTTCCTGGTCCTGTATAAGGCAAAGGGAGCCACTCAAGCCTGTGCCAGCTTCCAAGGTCAATTTAATTAGAGCCTATTTTAGAGTACCGTTCATACTGTCTAATTGCCCTGAACTCTGAGGTCTCTATACACAATAAAATTTCCAATCACTCTCCAGAAAGGTGGCTAAACTCTGACTTACTTGGGATAGAAAAGGCAGTTCACTGTCTGACCCTATCATTGTTGGAAATCCATACCTGGGCAGGATTCCATACCTGGGCAGGATGTCTTCAAAGAACTTCTTCGCTACCACCTGTGCTATTTCATATTTGGTGGGAAAGGCTTCTGTCCATCTCAAAAAGTGTCTAACAAAACTAGCAGATACCTGTAACCCTGATTGCCAGGTTTTATCTCAAAGAAGTCCACTTCCCAGTAGGCTCCAGGCTTCTTCCCCTGAGTGGAGACCAGGGTTTTCAAGGTTGGCAATAGCATTGGTGGGCTGGCAAGCTTTGCAGTTGGTGACAATGTTTATATTAAAGTCCTGATTTCTCTGTGTTCTCATATTCGAGGATTGATGGATCTTGATAAGCAGTCTGTTTCCCAGATGCTCAGGCAAGATGATTTTTACTGTCTGCAGTTCTCCACCACCCATCTGTACACTGAGTCATGGGGAGGGTCTCCATCCAGAAAAGATCATCCTTAGCATACTCAGGACTCTCTGGTAGAGTAGGAGTCTCAGGGTCCACTAACATATGTGCAAAAACTACATTAGTTCGGAGTGCCACCTGCTGGGTAGTTCCATCTGCCAGAATGTTGTCCCTGAGGACAGGTCCATCCCCTCTCTAGTGCCCTTGGCACCAAATAATGGCCAGTTTTTTGGTAACCATAGAGCTTTAGGGAGGGCCAGGATCTCATTTTTATTTTTGATACTTTTTTTTTCTGTAATTAGCAGTCTCTTTTCTTTGTATATTGCCCTATGCACATGTGCCATGGAAGAAGGGTACCGGCTATCTATGTAGATGTTAACCTTCTGCCCTTGTTCTAGTTCTAATGTCTTAGTTAGGACTATCAGCTCCATCAATTGGGCAGATGTCCCATGTGGCATAGGCTATGCAGTGAAGAATGCCACTCCTGCATACCTTTGATCATCCTGCATGAAACTGCTGCCATCAATATACCAGGCAACCTTTGCATTTGGCAACACGATGTCCCACAAGTCCGGCCTAATGTTGCTGTGCTTCTGGGCCAGGATCCCAGAGTGGTCCTGCAGTGGCACTTCCAAGTTCAAATTGGGTTGATCATGCAGTAGAGTAGCTAGATTCAGAGCTGAGGGCACCTGGGAAGTTATACTGGCAAGGTTAAACAACATTGTCTAGTACTGAGTAATTCTGGCATTGCTCAGCCACTGATCAAGTGTGGGAGGGTGGTTATAGTAAGAATTTGTCTCATGGTCAGCTCATCAACAACCTTGACCATTTGGGCCAAAGCCACTATTGTGCAGAGGCAAGATAGCCATCCAAACTCACTCATCCACCTGGCTGTAGTGGGTGTGGGAGTTCTAAGTTCTTTCTCCTTCCTTATATCCAAAAGCCACCACTGCCCTTCCTTCAGGATATCCTTCAGGACAAGTATATCACCTGTCACTTGCAGATTTAAGCCTTCTTGGCTAAGATGCAGTACCCTAGGTCCCCCAGGGTCCAAAATAGCTGTTCAGTCTCAGCAGACCGGTTTTGCGGTCTGTGGTTGCAATCAGCAGGACATATTGCTACTGCAACAGAATCAATTCTGGGTTCTGTGTCCTGTACTCAGTGGTTCTGCCTCTGAAACTGTACTTGTTACATTGTTATTTGAAAGTTGCCTTAGATTAGTTGTAAATATATGCTGAATATTCTATAGAAATTAGTAATGTTAAAAATAACTTATATGTTAAAATGATAGATTATATAAAATGCTTAGTTAATAATCATAAAAGGCAGAAAAAGAACAAAAGACAAAAACAGAACAAACAAGATAAACAGGTATAAAACACTAATGTTTACTGTTGATTCAGCTGTCTCAATAACTGCATTGAGTAGCAGTGATCTAAATGGATGAATTAAAGGCAGACTACTGGCATAGATTTGAAAAAACTAGCCTCCAAGTTGATATGGTGGTACATATACATGATCTTAGCTCTTGGAAAACCAAAGCAGAGAAATCAGAGATTTGAGGACAGCCTGTGCCCCATATCAAATTCAAGGCCAGCCTGAGCTATATATAACAAGATCTTGTCTTTGACAAACAAATATAACAACAAAGACAAGACCTAACTACAAAAGAAACCCACTTTAAATATAATAAAGCATATATCTGAAAGAAAATGGATAAAGAAGAATATCCTATTTTAACCATTAAGAAAGCACAAGAAAAGGTGTCAAATATGATAGAATGACATAAGGACCCTCAAGTGTATTTGTCCAAGAGCAGAGTACTAAAGTATATGAGATAAAGGAGAAATAGACCCATTCTATGCTGTGCTGAGTCACAGATGCAAGTGTCAACAGGACCACAATAGAGGTGAGCATCTACAGCACTTAGGAGACCAGGAAGGATATAGTTAAACCAAATTAATAGCAGCACTCATTGCCTGGGTTTGATGGGCACTGATAGACTACATTGCCCAGCAGCAGAAGGCAGGCTCTTCTCAAGCTCACATGGGACATCCTGTCAGAGCATATTATGCACCATACAAAATGTATCAAGAAGTTACACCATAATGGATTTAAATTAGAAATGAACAGAAGAAAATAACTGAAAAACTCAATTATTTGGAAATTAAACAATACATTCCTAAAGATATTTTGAGATAAATTTATAGTCATTGAGTGCATATATTAGAAAATAAGTTCTGAATTCAGTCATCTAAGTGTCCAACATAGGAAACTTTTAAAAAGAGTAAATTAAATCCAAAAGAAGCCAAAGGAAAAAACAATAAAAACCAGAACAGAAGTCAATTATATTTGTAAACAGGGAACAAAGAATCCAAAAAGTTGTCTTGAAGACTTTTAACAAATATAAAGAAAAAGAAACAGGTATAAATAACTAATAAAATGAAAGAGATCTTTATTGGTGGCAACTAGACTTGCAAAGGGGTAAAAAACTGGGACTAATCTATACATACAGTTTTGATAATACAGGTGAAATTTGACAATTCCTTGAATTATATACCCCAATTCTCACAAATGAGTATGTAGACAATCTGAATAGGCTGATATTTATAAATTAAATAATATTTATAAAATTAAATTATTAAAAGTAAACTCTATAAGAATGAAAGTACATGACCTAGACAAGTTTACTCATGAATTCTACTAAACTTTGAGGAAGAAATGACATCAATTAAATACAAAAATGCAAAAGCAGAAGAAATTCTCAACTCATTCTAATAGGCTAATATTATTCTATTTCTAAAATAAGACAAGCATATTACAGAAAAAAGAAACTGCAGACCAATATATCCCATAAGCAAAGCAAATCAAATTCAATAAAATATAAAATAAATTATTGAGTATGACCAAACAGGTTTATTTCAGATATTTTTAGCTAGTTCAATATTTGAAAATTAGTATAACTTTTCAAACCAGTAAACTGAAAAATATTAAAAAATCACATCATGGTAGCATTAGATGTTAAAGAGACATTTCACAGGGTCCAGCAGTCCTGTGTTACATGAAAGTCTCAGTAAATGAGAAATAGAAAACTTCCTTGGCTTGATCGCAAAAATATAAGTGATGCATAAATTTAAATGACTTGAGTCCTGACCCTAATGCTACCAAGTGTTGAAATGTTGAAAGATCAACATTTGTAAAGTCTAAAATACCAGCAGAAGAAAATCCTGAAACCTGTAGTCCTTAAAGAGTAAAAATTCACATATTTTAATTCTAAAAAGCTGCAATTTCCAGTGAAAGGGAGGAGGCACCATAAGATCAATAGAAGGTACGCCATTGGGGAAGCGATGCATGAATTTTAAGGGGTATGCAGTACAGTTATCTGGTTCTACTTCAGCCCCTTTGCACACAGCACCATGCTTACATTCAGAAAAATAGCATTCTTAGATAATAAAAAGGTAATTCTACAAATACAATGAACTGTAAAATAATGACCTGGCTGGGGCAGAAGTTCCCCTAGGGCTACAAAAGACATTAAATAGTGACCTGCTAGCAGTCAATAGGTAGATTACCTGAATCCTCCATGTAGGAACCAGCACCTGCTATACTTTGACTAAAGGACAGCAGTTTCAAAATTGACAGTTTCTGCTGTCTTTTTGTAATCAAACAATAGCATGTATGACTTTGTTGAATTTTAACATTTGAATACTTTTGTCCACGTATATGTCCTAAAACTGGAAAAAATGTAACACTTTGTAAATGATTGCCTGAAGATTTGATAGATTTTTCTCTGAAACGAAGGAATTTCAACAGAATCTCCAGATGACAGAATTAGGTACAAGGTAGCTTCTAAAATCAAACCAAAGCAAAGGAGCTTCCTTGCTTCCCACTCAGGTCAATGAATTTCACAGAAAATTGGAATGAGAAGATTGATCATGAGGTCAGGTAGCGAAGAAACCTTCAATTTACAAATTTACCGTAACTCTACATTGGAATTTCTTTAGTTGATATCAGAGTTTTTCACAAATTAAAGTGAAATCTGTGTGGAAAGTAGGCACAATTGCTAATTACTGTGAAAATAGCTGTTAACAGGGTAGGGCAACATATGCAATGATTTTGCTGCGTCGTCACCAGTGTTTTCTTTCACCAAATGTGTGACTTGAACAGGATCTATGAAGAATAGATTTCTGCATGTGCAAACTATCATAAAAGTACCAAAGATGGAACCGACCAGGGAATGCTTTCACCGAGACAGAGCATTTTAGAAAGATGGGTGCCACATAGAAAATTAGCATGAATGTATTCCTTGAGGAGTCACTCCCACAAAAGAAAAACAAAGCACAACAAATGCCATAGTTCCTTATGGTGTAAGGCATGAGAATACAATGGTCTGGAGAGTTAGGCAGCTATGATGGACAGCCACTAGCCACAATATACCACTGCATACATTTTATATACTCCAAATATTTTTGGATTAAAAAATTCTTAATTTTAAGGTTTGTCTTTGATATTCTATTAAAAATATTTTTTATGCTGTACATTTTGTTTTAAATTCATTTCCAGTACTGGGGGATGGGCATATATTGGGAAGGTTTAGGGGATTCTGATTTGTGTTGTGCTTGTGTGATGATATACCTTTAATAAATGAATAGATATCATTATATATTTTAAATGTAGATTTAGAAAATCTAAATGTACATTCAGACAAGGAAAGGTCATGGCTCCTTACATAGTTGTTTGTGCAGTAGCCCCTTTAGTATTTCTTTTAACTGCTGTCACCAAAGACGTTCATTCTCCAGCATTCCAAATGGCATAAGTTATGAATTTAAATGTGCTCATTGGCCAAATGGGTTGAAAAAAATTACTTTTGACCTATTTGTAAATGCTGATTATCTGCTCATAACTATTGTCCCAATATGTTCACTATTACCATTACCTGTATGTTTTTTATTTACTTTTTTGTTGTCTTTTTGAAAATCAATATCAAACATTATATAAAAAAGGAAAACATACAGAGTAGATAACAAAAAAACCCAAACAGTAATAAAACTTCTCTGTTCTCTAAAATACATGAAACATAAAAAATAAAATCTAAAATTTCTCAAGCCAGGTTAGGCTCAGCTACAGATAAATAAAGCACAGTAGGTGACAGCTAATGCCCACGGATGCACTATGACCACACAAATTTCTGCTAAGCAACAATTCTACAGTCAAACCAGAAGTTTTGTTTGTTTTGTTTTCTGTGTGTGTGTGTGCTTGTGTGTGTGTTTTGGGTCACTTTATTTACCCATCACCTTTCAATGGAAAGAATGTTTTTGCTTAAAATCCACTAATGAGTGAGTACATCCCCTGATGATCCTTCTAGGTTTGTGAGACCTTGCTCAAGGAGGATATTTTCCAAATCCATCCATTTGCCTGCAAGTTTCAGGATATCATTTTTCTTACTGCTGAGTAGTATTCTACTGTGTAGCTGTACCACAATTTGTTAATCCATTCTTCAGTTGAGGGGCATCTAGGTTGTTTCAAGGTTCTTGCTATTACGAATAATGCTTCTTCTTTTATTTTTTTTATTATTATGAACAAAGAAGTCAAACTTTCTATCCTTGTATATCCTTATTCAAGGTCCCTTCCCCCTCCCACCACATCAGGTCATTCTCTCTTCTCCACAACTCCCCATCCCCTCCCTGGGCAGGCAGCAGGCAGTCCTAAGGTCCCACTGCCCCAATATTGCTTAGTTCACTCTCCACTCCTTGCAGATCCAGTTTTCTCCCCCCTCCCTGAAAAGTGAGTCATGTGTTCCTCTAGGAGGAGTGGGATCCAAGGAGTCAGTCCAGGGTGTTTCTGATCCCAAGCTGTTCAGTGGTTGTGGTTTGCAGCTTGGGCATGCTTTGCTTTTTTCTTGTTTTGTTTAGAGTCCACTAATGAGTGAGTACATCCCCTGCTTATCTTTCTGAGTTTGTGATACCTTGCTCAGGAGGATATTCTCCAAATCCATCCATTTGCCTGCAAATTTTAGGATATCATTTTTCTTACTGCTGAGTAGTATTCCATTGTGTAGATGTGCCACAGTTTGTTAATCCATTCTTCAGTTGAGGAGCATCTAAGTTGTTTCAAGGTTCTTGCTATTATGAATAATGCTTCTATGAACATAGTTGAGCTAATGCCTTTGGAGTGGGAACGTACGTCTTTAGGATATATGCCCAATAGTGATATTCTTGGATCCTTGGGGAGATTGATTCCCAGTTTTCTGAGAAACCACCATGCTGCATTCCAGAGTGGCTGAACAAGTTCACACTCCCACCAACAATGGAGGAGTATTTCCCTTGCTCCCCACCATTTCCAGCATAGGCTGTCATTTGTGTCTTTTATCTTAGTCATTCTGACAAGTGTCAGGTGATATGTCAAAGTTGTTTTGATTTGCATTTCTCTGATGGCTAAAGATGTTGAGCATTTTTTTCAAGTGTCTTTCAGCCATTTGTAATGCTTCTGCTGAGAATTCTCTTTTTAGTTCTGAACTCCATTTTTTAATTGGGATATTTAGGGTTTGGGGCTCTAGATTCTTGAGCTCTTTATATATCTTAGAGATCAGTTCTCTGTCACTTGTAGGGTTGTTGAAAATCTTTTCTCATTCTATAGGCTGTCATTTTGTTTTAATGACTGTGTCCTTTACCTTACAGAAACTTCTCAGTTTTAGGAGATCCCACTCATTGATTGTTGTTCTTAGTGTTTATGCTGCTGTTGTTACATTTAGGAAGTGGCCACCTATGTCAATGCACAGGTGGGTATTTCCCACTTTCTTTTCTATCAAGTTCAGCATAGATGGTCTTATGTTGAGGTCTTTGATCCCCTTGGATTTGAGTTCTGTGCATGATGATAGGCTTGGATCTACCTGCATTTTTCTACAAGCTGCCATCCATATAGGCCAACACAATTTTTTGAAGATACTATCTTTTTTCTATTGAATATTTTTGAACTCTTTGTCAAAAATCAGGTATTCACTGATGTGTGGATTAATGTTTGGGTCTTCAATTCTATTCCATTGATCCACAAGGCTGTTTTTATGCCAGTACTCGGCTGTTTTTAATATTGTAGTGCTATAGTATAACTTGAAGTCAGGGATGGTGATGCCTCCTGAGGTTCTTTTGTTTAGCAAAATTGTTTTGGCAGTCCTGGCTTTACTTTTATTCCAAATGAAATTGAGTATTGTTCTTTCAAGGTCCATAAAAAATTGTGTTGGGATTTTGATAGGAATTGCATTGAATATGTAGATTGCTTTTGGTAAGATTGCCATTTTTACTATGTTGATCCATTCTATTCAGGAGCATGGGAGGTCTTTTTATTTTCTGATATCCTCTTCAATTTCTTTCTTCAGTTATTTAAAGATTTTGTCAAACAGATCTGTCACTTGTTTGGTTATAGTTACACCAAGGTATGTAATGCTATTTGCTGCTTTTATAAAGGGTGATTGATTTTTCCCTTATTTCTTTTTCAGACTGTTTGTTTTTATTGTCTTGCTGAAGGTGTTTATCAGCTGTAGAAGTTCCCTGGTAGAATTTTGTGGGATACTTATGTATACAATCATATTATCTACAAATAGAGATAGCTTTACTTTTTTCTTTTTCAATTTGTGTCCCCTTAACCTCCTTTCATTCTCTTATTGCTTTGGCTAAAACTTAGAGAACTATATTGAATAGATAAGGGAAGAAGGGACAACCTTGTCTAATTCCTGAGTTTAGTGGAATTGCTTTGAGTTTTTCTCAATTTAGTTTGATGGTGGCCATTGGCTTCTTGTAAATTACCTTTATTATACTTAGAATTTTTTCTGTATTCTTGATCTCTTCAGGACTTTTATCATAAAGGAGTATTGGACTTTGTCAAAGGCTTTTTCAGCATCTAAGGAGATGATCATGTTGGGTTTTTTCCTTCGATTTTTTATATGATGGATGACATGTATAGTTTTTCATA
Source organism: Sigmodon hispidus (assembly GCA_004025045.1). Lineage (NCBI taxonomy): Eukaryota > Metazoa > Chordata > Mammalia > Rodentia > Cricetidae > Sigmodon > Sigmodon hispidus. Next base: position 29,616 of record PVIH01016277.1, on the reverse strand, counting down.
TGTTGAACCATTCCTGCATTTCTGGGATGAAGCCTACTTGATCATAATGGATGACTTTTTTATATGTTGTTGTAATTAGTTTGCAAGAATTTTGCTGAGTAATTTTGCATCAAAATTTTGAGGGAGATTGTTATATAATTCTCTTTCTTGGTTGCATCTTTGAGTGGCTTGTGTATCAGGGTGATTGTGGCCTCATAAAAAGAGTTTCACAGCATTCCTTCAGTTTCCACTGTATGGAACAGTTTATTGAGTATTGGTATTAGTTATTCTTTGAATGTCTGGTATAATTCTGCAGTAAAACCATTTGGACCTGTGCTTTTTTTATTTGGGAGACTTTTAATAATAGATTCAATTTCCCTTGGTGTGATAGGTCTGTTTAGGTCTTTGATCTGTTCTTGATTTAATTTTGGTAAGTGGTACTTGACAAGAAAACTGCCCATTTCTTTTAGATTTTCCATTTTAGTAGAGTATAGATTTTCAAAGTATGACTTGATAATTCTCTGAATTTTCTGGGGGTCTGTTGTTATGTCCCCCTTTTCATTTCTGATTCTGTTAATCTAGATACTCTCTCTCTCTCTCTGTCTTTTAGTTAGTTTGGACAAGGGTTTGTCTATTTAGCTGACTTTCTCAAAGAACCAAATTTTTGATTCATTGATTCTTTGTATTGTTCTTTGTTTCAGTTGTATTGATTTCAGCCCTAAGTTTATTTCCTGCCATCTTACTCCTTCTTGGTGAGTTTGCTTCTAATTGTTCTAAAACCTTCAGCTGTGCTGTGAAGTCTCTTGTGTGAGCTTTCTCTTGTTTTTTTTTTTATGTAGCCATCTAGTGCTATGAATTTTACTCTTAATACTGTTTCATTGTGTCCCCTAAGTTTGGGTAAATTGCAGATTCATTTTCATTAAATTCTAGAAATTCTTTTATTTCTTTCTTAACTTCTTCCCTGCCCAGAGGTGGTTCAATGTAGAGATGTTCAGGTTCCATGAGTTTGTAAGATTTCTGTGATATTTGTTGTTATTGAATTCTACTTTAGGCCGTGGTGGTCTGATATGATACAAGGGGTTATTCTCAATTTTTTGTATCTATTGATATTTGCTTTATGACCAAGTATGTGGCCAATTTTGAGAAAGTTCCATGGGGTGCTGAGAAATATGTATATTCCTTTGTGTTTGATGAAAGCTTCTGTAAATATCTACTAAGTCCATTTGCATCATAACATCTGTTAGACTCCTTATTTCTCTGTTGACTCTCTGTCTGGTTGACCTATCCAAGGGTGAAAGTGGGGTATTCAAGTTTACCACTATTAGAGTGTGATATTTGATGTGGGGTTTAAGTTTTAGCAGTGTTTCTTTTACATATGAAGGTGCCCTTATAATAGGGGCATAAATATTCAGGATTGAGATCTCAACCTTTATCGATTTTCCTGAGATGAATAAATAATGTCTGTCCTGATCTCTTGATTGACTTTAGTTTCAAGTTTACTTTGTTGGATATTAGTATAGCAACACCACCTTGTTTCTTGGGGCCATTTGATTGAAAAGTCTTTTGCCAATCCTTTACCCTGAGCCTGTGTTTGTCTTTGAGTTGAGGTGTGTTTCTTGCAGGAGAAGTTTGGCTTCTGAATTTGCATCCATTATGTTAGAGTGTGTCTTTTTATAGGTGAGTTAAGTCTATTGATGTTAAGGGACATCAATGACCACTGATTGTTACTTCCTATTATTTTTGGTGATAGTTTGAGTGTATTTCCTTTCTTAGAGTTTTTCTTCTGTGGGATTATTGATTGTTTGTGGTTTCATGGGTGTATCTGGGTTCCTTAGGTTGGAGTTTTCCCTCAAGTGCTTTCTGTAGTGCAGGATTTGTGGATAGGTATTGTTTCAGCTTGTCTTTGTTATGAAATATCCTGCTTACTTCACCTTTCATGATTAATAGTTTGTTGAGTATAGTTAACTGGGTTGGCAGCCATGCTCTTTTAGTGTCTGTATTATGTCTGACAGGGATCTTCTTGCTTTCATTGTTTCCATTGAATAGTCTGTCATTATTCTGAAGAGTCTACCTTTATAAGTAATTTGGCCCTTTTTCTTTGCAGCTCTTAATATTTTTTTCTGTTCATTTTGTGGCCTAATTATTATATGGCAAGCAGACTTTTTGGTAGGGTCTACTCTATCTACTCTTCTGTAAGCTTCTTGTATCTTTATAGGCATTTCCTTCTTTAGATTGGTAAAGTTTTCTTCTATCCTTTTTATTGAATACATTATCTGTGCCTTTGAGCTGGTATTCTTCTCCTTCTTCTATTTTTATTATTCTCAGGTTTGGTCTTTTCATGGTGTCCCTTAACATTTTGGGTTGTGGCTTTTTTAGTATTGATATTTCCTTTGAGTGATTTATCTATTCCCACTATTGAGTCTTCCACTCCAGAGATTCTCTCTTCCATTTCTTGGATTCTGTTGCTTATTCTTGTATCTGTAGTTTCAGATCATTTCTTCAGATTCTCTGTTTCACAATTTGCTTCATTTTGTGCCTTCTTTATTGTTTCTGTTTCAATTTTTAGTTTCTGGAATGATTATTTTATTTGTTGGATTTCTCTTTCTTTCAAGAATTTGTTCATCTCTTCCAAATTTTTGGGTTTTTTTTCTATTTCTTTAAGGGACTTTTTAATATCCTCTTTTAAGGCTTTTATCATCTTCCTACAGGTGTTGTTTCCTTGTGTTTTTCTCTTCATTGCTCTGTTCAGGTCTTGGTGTTTTAGAGACATCAGTTTCTTCTGGTGGTGCCTTGTTGTTCTTTATATTGTTATATGTATTCTTGCACTGGTGTCTGTCCATTGCTTCCTTCTTTCACCCTTAGTCAGGTCTTAGTGAAATCTTAGTCCATTGTGGTTACAGGGGTTGTGTGTCTCCTGTTTGTTCTGGGCACAGAGTCTGCACAGTTTCTTGCTCTGGTCAGATCATGGGATCCTTGCTGTGTGAGGCCATCTGACTCCCACTCCACCTTGGACACCATGTGGTCACACTGTTCAGAAAGAAATCTGTCCCTCTGTGATGATGCAGCAAGTCTTGAAGACGTGGACCTGGAAGTCTGTGATGTGACCCCTGGGATGGCTCTGGAAAGCTTTTCTCAGCCTTGGTTTGGGGTAGTCCTATTTGTGAGGTCAAATCCAGGACTGTGTCTCTGTCCTCTGGGATAAGGTCCCCAGGAGGCCAGAGGGGTGGAACTTGCTTACCTCCCACTCAGTGCTCAGCCTGAGATCTTCACTGTCTGAAACTGCCTGACTCCCACTCTGCTTTGGATACTATGAGGTCACATTGTTCAGAGAGATGTCCTGTATGTTTGTATTTGCAAAATATGTATGTTATTATTGACTATTTTATTGTATGAACTGGCAATTTGATATTCTATCACTTTTTTATTTTTTATATATTTATTTTTATTTTATGTGTAAGGTTGTCAGATCTGGAAATTACAGACAATTGTTAGCTGCCATGTGGATGCTGGGAATTGAACTCAGGTCCTCCGGATGAACAGTCAGTGCTCTTAACCACTGAGCCATCTCTCCAGCCCCAGTATTCTATCACATTTTAAATACTTCTCAAATCATCCTTTAAAATGTAAATAAATTATTCTTTAAGGAACTTTAATTTTTGGCCAGAAATATAGCTCAAAGGTTATCAAGCATGAGTGAGGGCCTAGATTGGATTCTAAGACTATCTCCAATTCCATAGACATACAATTCCAAAATTTCATTTCCAAAATTTTGATATTTAAGGATTTTAGACTTTAATGATTTTTTTTTTGTCTTTCAAGATTGCAGCATTCCGAATTATGAACTTATTTGGGCTTAACCCTCTAAATCCTATAGCTAATGTCATAATCATTGATGAGAAACTCAGGAAAGTTTTCCTACTTTCTTTGCAGGAGTAAGGAAGGGTATTTTCTTACTCCATTGCCTTTCAACATTGTACCAAAACTCTCAGGAAATGAAACAAATGGTAAACAAATGAAAAGAAGTAAAAGTATATTGTTCTTAAATGACATAATAGCTATGTTAAAAATCTGAAATAAATAAATAATTTCTGGAATTAATAAAAAATGGTGAGATTGTAGGATATAATGTTAATATCCAAAGCCCAAACATTTCTCTATGTAGTAAGAATGAACAAGTGGAATTTAAAATTATATTACCACTTATATAATCATACCCAAATAAAATGATTTGCAGAAAATATATTCTTCTAGATATAGAAAATGCATAATACTGAATGATCCGTAATGTACACTGTGTACTTTGAGTGTTGATGAATTATCAATATAACAAAGGTACCAACCTAAAGAAAGATGCTAAACAGGAGAAGCTGTGCATGCCTGGAGGCAGTCAGTATGCAGGAGAATCCCTGGACTTCCCTTTCAGTTTTGTGAACCTAATACCTGTGATTGCTAAAACAATAGTCTGTTACAACACAAAAACATAACCAGTACATATTAACTTAAAATGTATGCAGTAATTGAAAAAGATGAGAACTTTAGAATCTCTTTGAAATGTTAGATCATTCATTCTTTCGTAGTTACCAATAAATTTAATATTCTCCATAGAAACATCAACTTATATGCATGTCCCCCTTCTTTATCTCACTCTCTTACTACTTCTTACCCTTGATAGCCATAATATATATTTCATAAAATAATCCTTAGGCTTACTGATATGATATTTTGAAAAATGTTCATATTTCTTTTCTATTCATCATTTTAAGAAACTATGTAGGTTGTGTCTTATTAATTGATTTTGTGAACTGTTTAGTAAACTACCATTTGAAATATACTACTTTATACCAAATAGTTGATGTTATGGACATCAAGAACACTTCTTGACTCCTACTCAGTGCTGATATTGGGACAGCTGTGCTAGTAGAGGTTTAAGGATAGTGCAAGCAAGTGGGTCCACCTCACTCTAGACCAGGAAACTTTTTTCAAGGCATATTGTGATAACCTTGAAGTTAAATACATCTCAGTAAACAAAGTAGCTTTTATGGTCCTGCTGTGAGATAAACATTTGCACCAATACTCTTTCTCTAAGAAGGAAGAGTGACTAAATACTTACTGACTTAGATATTCTTCTTCTTAAGGGTATAGGAAAGGATATTCTTTTCTATAAGCCCATCACAGGCATGTATCTTCTGGCTGGTTTATACATGTGTTTCCATTTGAGCAGGCAAATTTTGTGGTGGAAATGTTCTCTGTATGATGTAAATAAAGGACTGTTTTGACCTATGTGAAGGACCGTAGAAGTAGATGGAGAATCAGAGGACAGACAGGTAGAAGGAGGGCAGAGTTAGTCAGTCGCCATCTGACCCCTGAAGGAGGAACATGTAAGAGATACAGGTGAGGCAAGGGCTGAGCCACGTGGTGGGTTGATTAGTAGAAATGGGTTGATTTAAGATGAAAGAGCTAGCTAAATGTGCTTAAGACATGGCCAAACAGTATGAAGTAATATAAGTAATAAGTAATTTAAGTGTCTGATTTCTTTGGGGGACAAAAGCTGCCGCGGACCAGGTACAAACCTCCAGGCCCAAACAGCCCGGGAAAACCTTCTACAACAAAAATTTGCTCTACTGCATGCTGAAGTATTTGGTATTCACAATGGTGCTGAAGGCTGTTCTTTTTAGGCATCTTCACACACCATCACTTATTTGAGTATATTCTATTTCATTCACAGAAGCAGTGCCTGTCTGGGCAACCATGCAGGACTTCTTGTCTAAGAACACTTAAAGGGACACACATTTTAGACATCTTAAAATGATCTTCACAAAATAATGAATGAAAAACATTTGGAAACAAGAAAACATGGAAGAATTTGGTTTAATGACGCCATTGTACATTTTTTAATCCTTTTAATTCCTATATTGAAGATCTAAAATAGACTAAACTTATGATACTAAAAATTTTAGACAATACTTCTGATGGGAAGAAAGTATAGTCATAAAACCAGTGGTCATTCATGGCAGACACATGGCATACCTCAGATGAAATCTTAGCTGTTCTTGTTTTACTTGTAAGTGCTCATAATCACTTGCTGTCATAAGAAGGTCAGAGGACAACTTCAGAGCCAGTTCTTACTTTCCACCTTGTTTGAGATCAGGATCTTTTTTTGTTGTTGATCACTGTATATACCAGGCTAATTGACCAATGAACTTCCAAGAATTATGCTGTCTCCACCTTTCACTCTGCTATAGTTGTGTTGCTAATGTGCTACCACGGTTAGATTTTGCTTAGGTTCTGCTGGTACGAACTCAGATCCTAAGGCTTGCATGGTCATCTCCCCACTCCTGAAGGTGGTTTTGGCTTTGGTTTTGTTTTAAAGAGGGAGCTGATGAAACTGATCACAGTCCTTAAGGTTTAACTTGTTTGTTTTGTTCTTAAACTGAGAAGATACTTATAAACATATATTCTAAAATTGCTACTCACTTTAGTAGCTTTGTGCTTTTTAATTTTCTCATAATTTTTGAAACTGTACTTTCAAATCAATCGTACAAGAAAGTTCTTATCATATATTGCACAAATTCTATTTGGTATTACAATAAAAACTTAGAGCCAGGTAAAACTTGGGGAAAAGAAGGGAACTCGCACAGCCACCCTGCCTCCAACTGCTTAAACAGAGAAGGATTGAAGACTTGAAATTCAGTCCCCTGCCCAGAGCAGAGGTAGAGATTGAGCAGACCTTTTGTTCAGAGGTGACAGGAGCACACAAGCCCGCTTGCCACAACTGACAGGAGTTGTGACCTAATCGTGAACCACTGAAGCCGTGGGCAGGCGCCAGTGCAAAAATTTATATAATAAAGAAAAGAACAACAAAGTAACCCCAGAAGAAAGTGGTGGTCCTACAACTACAAGACCTGAACTGAGCAATGAAGAGGAAACAGAAGGAAGCAACACCAAAAATTCCTTTATGATGATCATCAAAGCTCTCAAAGAAGATATGAAAAATTCCCTTAAAGAAATAGAAGAAAATACAAACAAAAAATTGGAAGAGATGAACAAATCTATGAAAGAAAACCAAGAAAAAGTAAGCCAAAAAATGAAAGAAACATGCCAGGAACTAAAAACTGAAATAGAAGCAATAAAAAAGGCACAAAATGAGGCAAAGATGGAAATAGAAAACCTGAAGAAAAAAGCTGGAACAGATACAAGCATAACAAACACAGATACAAGCATAACAAACAGAGTTCAAGAGATGGAAGATAGAATCTCTGAAGTGGAAGACTCAGTAGCTCAAATAGATATATCAGTTAAAGAAAATACTAAAACCAAAAAAGGCATAACTCAAAATGTTCAGGAAATCTGGGACACAAAGAAAAGACATAACTTGAGAATAATAGGAATAGAAGAAGGAGAAGAATACCAGCTCAAAGGCACAGATAATGCTGTCAATAAAATCGTAGAAGAAAACATCCCTAACTTGAAGAAGGAAATGTCTATAAAGATACAGGATGCTTACAGAATACCAATTAGATATGACCCCCCAAAAAAGTTAGCGTGCCACATTACAATCAAGCCACAAAACATACAGAACAAAGAAAACATTTTAAGAGCTGCAAAAGAAAAGGTCCAACTTACATATAAAGGCAGACCCATCAGAATAACACCTGACTATTCAATGGAAATGATAAAAGCTAGAAAAGCTTGGCCAGAAGTTATACAGATGCTAAAAGAGCATGACTGCCAAACTAGATTACTATACCTTACAAAATTATCAATCACCATAGATGGAGTAAACAAGATATTTCATGACAAGTCAGACTGAAACAATATCTATCTACCAATCCAGCGCTACAGAGAGTATTAGAGGGAAAACACCAACCTAAAGACCCCAGACACGCATAAAACCAGAAACAATCAATAATTCCACAGAAGAATACTCCAGAGAAAGGAAATACAAACAAGTTACCACCAAAAAATGGCAGGAAATATCAATCAATGGTCACTAATATCACTTAATATCAATGGACTCAAGTCTCCTATAAAACATCACATACTAACAAGATGGATACAACAACAGAAGCCATCCTTCTGTTGCCTACAAGAAACACATCTCAAATGCAAAGACAAACACAGGCTTAGAGTAAAGGGTTGGGAAAAGATTTTCCAGTCAAATGGTCCTAAGAAACAAGCGGGAATTGCCATCCTAATATCTAATAAAGTAGACTTTAAGCTAAAAGCAATTAAAAGGGACCAAGATGGTCACTACTTATACATCATAGGAAAAATTGGTCAAGAGGAGATTTCAATTCTGAATATTTATGCCCCTAATATAAGGGCACCTACCTATATAAAAGAAACACTGCTAAAGCTCGAATTCCACATCCATTCTTACACCCTAATAGTGGGAGACTTCAATACCCCACTTTCAACCCTGGATAGGTCAGTCAGACAGAGACTCAACAGAGAAATAAGGAGTCTAAAAGAGGTTATGATGCTAATTGATTTAATGGATATCTACAGAAGCTTCCACCCAAATGCAAAAGAATACACATATTTCTAAGCTCCTCATGGGACTTTCTCCAAAATTGACCACATAATTGGTCATAAAGCAAATATCAACAGATATAAAAAAATGGAAATAATCTCTTCTAACATATTGGAGCACAAGGGAGTTCAACAACATCAAAAATCACAGAAAGCCTACCGACTCATGGAAACTAATCATCACTCAGCTGAACCATCTCTGGGTCAAGGAAGAAATTAAGAAAGAAATCAAAGTCTTCCTAGAATTTAATGAAAATGAATCCACAATGTATCCATACTTGTGGGACACAATGAAAGCAGTCTTAAAAGGAAAATTCATAGCGCTAGATGCCTACATGAAAAAACCTAGAGAAATCCCACACTAGAGACCTAACAGCTCAGCTGATAGCCTTAGAACAATTAGAAGTGAACTCACCTAGAAGGAGTAGACAGCAGGAAATAATCAAATTTAGAGCTGAAATCAATACAATTGAAACAAAAAGAACAATAAAAGAATCAATGGATCTAAGAGGTGGTTCTTTGAGAAAGTCAACCAGATAGATAAGTCCTTAGCCAAACTAATCAAAAAACAGAGAGTGTGTTCAAATCAACAAAATCAGAAATGAAAAGGGGGACATAACAACAGACCCCCAGGAAATCCAGAGAATTATCAGATCATACTTTGAAAAATCTGTATCCACAAAAGTGGAAAACCTAGAAAAAATGGACAGATTTCTGGACAGGTAACATCTACCAAAATTAAATGAAGATCAGATTAATTACCTAAACAGGTCTATAACCCTTAAGGAAATTGAAGCTGTCATTAAAAGATTCCCCCAAAATAAAAGCCCTGGTCCAGATGGTTTCAGTGCTGAATTTTACCAGACATTCAAAGAAGAATTACTACCATTACTCCTCAAACTATTTCACACAGTAGAAACTGAAGGAATATTGCCAAATTCCTTTTATGAGGCCACAATTACCCTAATACCCCAGCTACTCAAAGACACAACAAAAAAGGAGAATTACAGACCAATTTCCCTCATGAATATTGATGCAAAAATTCTCAACAAAATTTTAGCAAACTGTAAACAACAATGTATAACACATATCATCCACCACGATCAAGTAGACTTCATCCCAGAAATGCAGGGCTGGTTTAACATGCAAAAAACCATAAACGTTATCCATCATATAAACAAAATAAGGAACAAAACCACATCATCATATCCTTAGATGCAGAAAAAGCCTTTGACAAAATCCAACACTCCTTTATGATTAAAGCCCTGGAGAGATGAGGAATACAGGGAGAATACCTAAATATAATAAAGGCGATTTACAAGAAGGCGACAGCCTGTATCAAACTTAATGGAGAAAAACTCAAAGCAATCCCACTAAAATCAGGAACTAGACAAGGATGTCCTCTCTCCCCTTATCTATTCAATATAGTTCTCTAAGTTTTAACTAAAGCAATACGGGAACGAAAAGAGATTAAGGGCATACAAATTGGAAAAGAAGAAGTGAAGCTATCTCTATTTGCAGATGATATGATTGTATACATAAGTGACCCACAAAATTCTTCCAAGGAACTGCTACAGCTGATAAACACCTTCAGCAATGTAGCAAGATACAAGATTAACTCAAAGAAATCAGTAACCCTTCTATACGCTAAAGATAGAAGAGCTGAAAACGAAATAAGGGAAACATTACCCTTCATAATAGCTGCAAATAATATTAAATACCTTGGAGTAAATATAACCAAAGAAGTAAAGACCTATTTGATAAAAGTTTTAAATCATTGAAGAAAGAAATTAAAGAGCATATCAGAAAATGGAAAGATCTCCATGTTCCTGGATAGGTAGGATCAACATAGTAAAAATGGCAATTCTACCAAAGGCAATCTACAGATTCAATATACTGCCCATCAAAATCCCAACACAATATTTTTTGGACCTTGAAAGAACAATACTCAATTTCATTTGGAATAACAGGAAAACCAGGATTGCCAAAACAATTTTACTCAGCAAAAGAACCTCAGGAGGTATCACCATCCCTGACTTCAAGTTATACTATAGAGCTACAGTAATAAAAAACAGCCTGGTACTGGCATAAAAACAGACTTGTGGATCAGTGCAATAGAATTGAGGATCCAGACATTAACCCAAAAACCTATGAACACCTTATCTTTGACAAAGAGGCCCAAAATATTCAATGGAAAAGAGATAGTATATTTAACAAATGGTGCTGGCATAGCTTGGTGGAAGTGTGTAGAAAAACACAAATAGATCTGAGCCTGTCACCCTGCACAAAACTCAAATCCAAGTGGATCAAAGTCCTCAACATAAACCCAGCCACTTTAAACTTGATAGAAAAGAAAGTGGGAAATACACTTCTACGAATTGACACAGGCGACCACTTCCTAAATATAACACCAGTGGCACAGACACTAAGACCAGCAATCAATAAGTGGGATCTTCTGAAGCTAAGAAGCTTCTGTAATGCCAAGGACACTGTCAATAGGACAAAACAACAGCCTACAGAATGGGAAAATTTTTCACCAACCCTAAAAGTGGTAAAGGACTGATCTCTAAGATATATAAAGAACTCAAGAATCTAGAGCCCCAAACCTTGAATAACCCAATCAAAAAAATGAGGTTCAGATCTAAAAAAGAATTCTCAGCAGAAGAGTTATGAATGGCTGAAAGGCACCTGAAAAAGTACTCATCATCTTTAGCCATCAGAGAAATGCAAATCAAAACAACTTTGAGATACCACCTGACACTTGTTACATTGGGTAAGATAAAAGACACAGAGGATGGCCTATGCTGAAGAAGATGAGGAGCAAGGGGAACACTCCTCCATTGTTGGTGGGAGTGTAAGCTTGTTCAGCCACATTGGAACGCAGTATGGCGGTTTCTCAGAAAATTGAGAATCAATCTCCCCAAGGACCCAGCAATACCACTTCTGCGTGTATAATCTAAAGATGCACAGTCACATTCCAAAGGTATTAGCTCAACTATGTTCATAGCAGCATTATTTGTAATAGCAAGAACCCTGGAAACAACCTAGATGTCTCTCACCTGAAGAATGGATTAGCAAACTGTGGTACATCTACACAATGGAGTACTACTCAGCAGTAAGAAAAAATGATATCTTAAAATTTGCAGACAAATGGATGGATTTGGAGAATATCCTTCTGAGTGAGGTATCACAAACTCAGAAATATAAGCAGGGGATATACTCACTCATTATTGGACTCTAAACAAACAAACAAACAAACCAGAAAAAAGCAAAACATGCCCAAGCTGCAAACTACAACCACTGAACAGACTGAGATCAGAAACACTCTGGACTGACTCCTTCGATCCCACTCCCCCTAGAGGAACACCTGACTCATTCTTGAGGGAAGGGGGAGAAAACTGGATCTGCCAGGAGTGGTGACTGAACTAAGCAATATTGGTTCAGTGGGACCATGGGACCGCCTGCTGCCTGCCCAGGGAGGGGATAGGGAGTTGTGAAGAAGAAAGAGTGACCTGATGTGGTGGGAGGGGGAAGGGACCTTGAATAAGGATATACAAGGATAGAAAGTGTGACTTCTTTGTTAATAATAATAATAATAATAATAATAATAATAACAACATTATAAGTAAGAAGAATTGCCTCTAGGAAAAAAATATAAGGGTGGATGGTGAGGACAGTATTTTGTATGCCTTTTTGTAATATTAAAAGTTTGTATTCTGTGTTTATAAATACTGATTTTTTTAAATAAAAATGGCTAGTATGTGTAAAAAATGATCATTTTATTAGATACTGAAAAAGCCTTTTATAAAAATCCAATACCTTTTTATAATAAAAGTCTTGGAGAGGTCAGAGATACAAGGAACATACCTAAATATAATAAAGGCAACACACGGTAAACCTACAGCCAACATCAAACTGAATGGAGAGAAACTCAAAGCCATCACCCTAAAATCAGTAACAAGACAAGGCTGTCCTTTCTCTACATATCTATTAAATATAGTTCTTGAAGACCTAGATAGAGATATAACACAACAAAAAGACATCAAGGAAATATAAATTGGAAAGAAGGAAGTCAAACTATCACTATTTGCAGATGATATGAGAGTATACATAAGTGATCCCAAAAATTCTACCAGGGAACTCCTACACCTGATAAACACCCTTAGCAATGTTGTAGAATAAAAAAATTAATTAAAAAATACTCCTCCTATATACAAATGATAAATTGACTGAAAAAGAAATCAGGGAAACATCACTCTTACATAACAGCCACAAATAAAATATCCAAACAAAAAAGTGAATGACCTATATGACAAGAACTTTAAGTCATTGAAGAAAGAAAATCTCACATGCTCTTGGATAGGTAGGATCAACATACTAAAAATGGCAATTTTACCAAAAGCAATCTACAGAGTCAATGCAATCCTCATCAAAATCCCAACACAATTCCTCACAAACCTTGAAAGAAAAATACTAACCTTCATATAGAAAAATTAAAAAATAAGAGAATTGCTGAAACAATCCTGTACAAAAAAGGAACTTCTGGAAACATCACCATCCCCAACCTCAAGCTCAACTCTTGCCCTACAGTAATAAAAAATATTTTGGTATTGGCATAAAAACAGAAAAATACGGATCAATGGAATCATGTTGAAGAACCTTATGAACACTTGATTTTTGACAAAGAAGACAAAAATATACAATGGAAAAAAGAAAGCATCTTCAACAAATGGTGCTGAAATAATTGGATGGTGGTATATAGAAGAATGCAAATAGATTCATATCTGTTACCCTACACAAGATTCAAGTCAAAGTGGATTAAAGACCTTAACATAAATCCCATTACACTAAACCTGATAGAAAAGAAAGTGGGAAATAGCCTTGAATGCATTGGCACAGGAGACCATTTTCTAAATATTACACTAGTAACGCAGACACTGAGAGCAACAATTAAAAAATGGAACCTCCTGAAACTTAAAAGCTTCTGTGAGGTAAAGAACATGGTCAATAAAGATAAAACAACAGCCTACAAAATGGGAAAAGATCTTCACCAACCCTACATCTGACAGAGGGATAATCTCTAAAATACATAAAGAACTCAAAAAACTAGACATCAAAATACCAAATAATCCAATTAAAAAATGGAGTTCAGATCTAAACAGAGAATTGAATTTCTAATGGAAAAATCTCAAATGGCCAAAAGACACTTAAAGAAATATTCAACATCCTTGGCCATCAAGGATATGCAAATCAAAACAACTCTGAGATACCATCTTACATTTGTCATAATGGGGAAGATCAAAAACACTGATGACAGCCTATGCTGGAGAGGATACTGAGCAAGGGGTTCACGTCTACATTGCTAATGGGAGTATAAACTTGTACAGCCACTTTGGAAATCAGTATGGAGGTTTCTTAAAAAACTGAGAATCAATTTTCTTTATGATCAAGCAATATCACTCTTGGACATATACCCTAAGGATGTACATTCACACAAAAAAGACATTTGCTCAACTATGTTCATAATAGCATTATTTGTAATATCCAGAACCTAGAAACAACCTAGATGCCCCTCAACTGAAAAATGGTTTTTTAAAAATGTGATACATTTACACAATGGCAAATTATGAGCAGTTAAAAAAATGTCATCTTGAAATTTGTAGGCAAATGGATGGAACTAGAAAAAAAAAAAACATCCTATGAGAGGCAACCCAGACCCAGAAACACAAACATGGTATGTACTCACTCATAAGTAGATATTAGACATAAAACAAAGGATAGCCAGGCTACAATCCACAGCACCAGAGCAGCTAAGTAACAAGGAGGATCCTAAGAAAGACACTCAGGGATCCCCCTGAGAAACAGAAATAGAGATCTCCTGAATAAATTCAGAGCATGGGGGAGTGGGGAAGGGAAGATAAGGGACAACAGAGTTGGGGAAGGGAGAAAGGGAAAACTACCAAATAGATATCTTGAGAGAGAAAACCATTTTGAGGTTAGGGAGAAACCTGATGCTTGAGAAACTACCAGGAAGCCACAAAGATGCTCCCAGTTAATACTCTAAGCAATAGTGGAAAGAGTTCCTGAACTGGCCTTCCCCTGTAATCAGATTGGTGACTACCCTAATATCATAGAACCTTCATCCAGCAATTGATGGAAGCAGATGCAGATGCCCACACTAAGCACTAGGTTGAGCTCCCAATTCAGTCAAAGAGAGGAAGGAGGGATTATATGAGCCAAGGGGTTAAGATCATGATGGGGAAATACATAGAGACAGCTGACCCAAGTTACTAAGAGCTCAATGACCCTGGATTGATAGCTGGGGAACCTGCATGGGACTGAATTAGGCCCTCTGAATGTGAATGACAGTTGGGTGGGTTGAGCAGTTGGTGGGGCCTCTGGCAGTAGGATTAGTATTTATTCCTAGTGCATGAACTGGCTCTTTGGAACTCTTTTTCTATAGAGGGTTACCTTGCTCAACCTTGATGGGAGGGAGCTTAGTCCTGACTCAACAAGATATCCCAGACTTAGTTGAATCCCCATGGGAAGCCTTATCCTCTTTAAAGAGTGGATGGTGTGGTGGGGTAAGGGGAAGCTGGGGGTGAGTGAGAGGAGCGGAAGAAAGCGGAACTGTGGTTGGTATGTATAAAAAAATTAAATGTGAAAAATTATGGACAGAAATCTAGATAAGGCTTCTTTTTCTAGAATTAGTTCTCTATATGTCTATTAATATTACAAAAGTTATATATATTATATATAATATAAGTTTTGGGTTAAGGTGGGGGCCTTTGATTTGATTCTATTGATCCACAAGTCTGTTTTTATGCCAATATGGGACTGTTTTTATTATTGTAGCTCTATAGTCTAGTTTGAAGTCAGGAATGGTGATTCCTCCTAAAGTTCTTTTATTGAGGAAGATTGTTTAGACAATCCTGGGTTTCCTGTTTTTCCATATGAAGTTGAGTATTATTCTTTCAAGGTCTGTAAAAGAATGTGTTGGGATTTTGATGGACAGTGCATTAAATCTGTAGATTGTTTTTGGTATGATTGCCATTTTTACTATATTGATCCTCCCTATACAGGAACATGGGAGATCTTTTCATTTTCTGATATTCTCTTCAATTTATTTCTTCAGTGATTTAATGTTTTTGTCAAATAGGTCTGTTACTTCTTTGGTTATAGTTACTCCAAAGAATTTAATGCTATTTGCAGCTATTATAAAGGGTGATATTTCTCTTATTTCTTTTTCAGCCCCTTTATCCTTAGTGTATAGGAGGGCTACTGATTTTTTTTTTAGTTAATCTTGTACCCTGCTACATTGCTGAAGGTTTTTTTCAGCTGTAGGAATTCCTGGTAGAATTTTGTGGATCACTTATGTATACAATCATATCATCTGCAAATAGAGATAGTTTCACTTCTTCCTTTTCAATTTGTATCCCCTTAACCTTTTGTTCTTTTATTACTTTACTTAGAATTTCAAGAACTATATTGAACAGATAAGAAGAGGATATCTTTGTCTTGTTCCTGATTTTAATGCAATTGCTTTGAGTTTTTCTTCATTTAGTTTGATGTTGGCTGTGAGCTTGTTGTATATCATCTTTATTATATTTAGGTATTTTCCCTGTATTCCTGTTCTCTCCAGATGACAGCCTGTGCTGGAGGGAATGTGGAGCAAGGGGAACACTTTTCCTTTGTTGATGGAAGTGTAAACTCTTTTGTTGGTGGGAGTGTAAGCTTGTTTATCCACTCTGGAATGCAGTATGGTGGTTCCTCAGAAAACTGGGAACCAGCCTCCCCAAGGATCCAGCAATATTACTTGGGCATATACCCAAAAGGTGCACATTTATACTCTGAAGGCATTAGCTCAACTATGTTCATAGCGGTATTATTTATAATAGCAAGAACCTGGAAATAACCTAGATGCCCCTCAACTGAAGAATAGATTAACAAACTGTGGTATATCTACACAATAGAGTACTATTGAGCAGTAAAAAAAATGACATCCTAAAATTTGCAGGCAAATAGATGGATGTGGAGAATATACTCCTGAGTAAGGTATCACAAGCCCATAAAGATAGGCTTGGTATGTACTCACTCATAAGTGAACTTCAAACAAAAAGCAAAGAATACCCAAGCTGCAAACCACAACCCCTGAACAGCTTGGGATCAGAAGGAACTTAAGAGAAACATTCAGAGCTTCTCCTAGGAAGAGAAAAATTCAGACGATCTCCTTAGCTAATTGGGAGCATAAGGCATTGCAACCAAGAAGAGGTGTGAACAAATCATGAGAGAAGGATATGATTGAGTGAGAGGAGCAACAAAGAAGGAGCAAAAAAAGAGATGCAGATCTTAATAGAGGAAGCCAATGAGGGGTTGGAAAGAGATCAGATACTAGGGAAACCTCCAAGAAAGCACAGGATGTTCCTGCCTATGTCTCCAAACAATAGTGGTGCCCAGACAAGACTTCCTCTATAATCAAATGAATAACCATCCTAAGTGTTATCATGGAACCTACATCCAACAATGAATGGCAAAGATACATGGCTGAGTACTGGGCTGAGCTCTTGGTTCAGCTCAGAGCAGAGAAGGAAAGTTTGTATGAGCAAGGGGATAGGGATTATGAGGAAAATTCTCACAGTGATGGGTAGGTGGAGCTCTGGGGAGCTCACAGAATCAAGAACAGCCACTGGAGAAACTTCAGGAAAAGGAGCTAGGCCCTTCAGGGTTAGGCAACTGACAATTGACATGGACAGTATGTGGAGTCCTGAGGGGTGGGATCAGACTGTGCTTCTGTGCATTGACTGGCACCTTGGAGCCCATTCCATTCAGAAGAACACCTAACCCAGTCCTGATAATGGGATGAGGAAATCATTCTTGGTTGGAGTGGATGCATCACGCTGAGCTGACCCACCTTGAGACTTCTTGTCCTTTGAGAAGAGGGAATGGGGAAGGAGGAGGCTGAAGACTGACTGGAAGGAATTAGGGGGAGGAAGTGAAGAAGGAGCAAGGGGATACATGGATAAAAAGACTTTATTTTATAAATAAAAAAAGGAGAAAAGGGCAGGATTTATTCCCTTGAATATCTCTCTGATCTTAGTACAGTGGGCATATTTTATTATTAATTTTCATTTCTGTAAAGAGGCTTGCTACTATTATGATCACACTATGTCAATAAGTCACTGATGGGGTGATGTAACCCCAAACAGTAGGTTCCTGATCATGAAGGAGATGCACTGTGGGAAGTAAATGTGAGTAAATAATTGTGAGATAATGCTCTTGTAAAGTTGCTCCTATTGGTTTAATAAAATGCTGATTGGACAGTGGCTAGCTAGGCAGCAGATAAAGGCAGGGTAATCAGACTAGGAGAATTCTGGGAAGAGAAAAGGCAGAGCAGCAGGTGCCAGCCAGACCCAGAGGAAGAAAGATGAGAAAGGTACCAAGCCATGTGGCTAAAGATAGATAAGAATTATGAGTTAACTGAAGTGTAAGAACTAGATAGTAATATGCTTGAACTATTAGCCCAGCAGTTACTATAAAATTAAGTCTCTGAGTCAATTATTTCATAAGCAGCTGCAGATCAGGGCAGGAGGGACAGAAAAATGTCCAACCACAAATAATTCCTGATTAAGTCGCATAATTTCCTCTCAGATACTGTCTCTTTTCACCCTCAGCACAGTGAGTTCCTGCCAGAGACTGCCCCCACCAGCACAATGAGTTCCCCTCAGATACACCCCATGCACACAGCACAGTGAGTGGTCAGGACCAAAGTTGGTTGTGTTCATTTTGTTCTTATCCTTTGGCTATTTGCCCATTACCTGGGCTATATTGAAGTCAGCTAGTATTGCCATATACTATTAGGTTTCCTCAAAAAAAAAAAAAAAAAAGTATCAAACTTATTCCAGCGTCAGAGCAGGCACTTTATGTAGTAAGAAAACCCAGAGAACCAAGTTTCCCATGAGGAAAGACAAGAAGTGGATGGTCTCTAGAGTAGGATGAGGCAACCCTCTCATTTGCCCTTTGTGAGCATTCTCTACTCCTGATGTGCCATGTGGGGGCTGTGACCTGGCTCTCAGCATAAGCATAAGTAGTATAGGCTTCTGGGTCATTTGCATGGCTTGGCCTTTATCCCACATACAACTTAATTTACCACATATCACATTAGCATCTTAATTCTCCTCCCAGGTATCTGTGTTTTAGTTTTGTAACAAGCCACGTGTCACTTTCAGACCCTCTTGAGCTTCTGTGCTTTTGCTGCCATTTTCAGTTGGTCTCCATCAGCAGTTCTGAGCCTTTGAGAGGATTTCTAGTGTGCTAATTTTGCAGTCTTTGTGCAAGGTCCTCTGGAACTCATTGTCCACTACTCTCCTGCCTCAGTGTTATATAACATTAAATGATGATTATGTATCAGAAAGAAGATAAAATTCTTTGTAGTTAAAAATTACATAAAATTACCATATTGTAGAGATACCATCTTTTGGAAGAGAACAGAACAAAAGACTTTACAAGGAAGTCTTACTTCAAATTCTCCTCCCTGACCCAAGGCATGGTTTGCAGACTGATAAAATTAAGTCACTTGGGGCAACATTAGGGATTCAGACTCTCCAGCCACCATCTCCTTCATCCCTCAGTCTGAATGGATTCTAAAGAATCTCTAGATGATTGGTGTGTTCCCTCAGTTCAGGAGGCAGAGCTTAGTAGGTGCCTCATTTAGAAGCATGTGTCCTGTGTGTACAGGAGCTCACCAAGGTGAAGGTGCGGTTTGTGTCCAGGGATTTACTGCATGTCTGAGACTTTGGATCTGGAAGTATGATTCTTGTTCAAAGTAGTATTTATTTGTATGTATGTGTGCCTTTTGTTATACATGTGTGCTGAAGCCTATGGGGACCAAAAGAGGGTACCTTTAAACTGAAAGCACAAGTGATGTGTGAGCTGCCCTGTGAGTGCAGTAACCAAGTCTGGGTCCTCAGCAAGAGCAGTTAGTGTTCTTATCCACTGAGCCATCTCTCCAGCCCATGAAGTATAATTTGTCTAACACTGTGGATGCTTTTATTTCAGAGCAATAGGTTTCTGGAATTTTAGTGAGTAGATTTCTCATATTCTATAACATCATACCCTAGTACAAACCACATGCACTTTTTTGGACTTACAGGAAACTATGTGTTCACTCACTAGTTATGGTTTCACTGACATGTGTCATGCTTAGTCACTTATTATTAAACAAGTGAACAGTGTAGAAAGGCCCTGGTGGCATTAGTAAGAAGCGATGTCAGCCACTGATGGGAGAACCAGATGACCTGGCTTGTGACAAGCACCTTTTATTCCCCCCAAGCTCTTTCAGGCAATTATCCTGGAATTTCAGAGTGACGTGTTTTTTAGGGTGTAGTTGACTGGCTAGGTTGCAATGTTCTCTCCACCTTGTGGAGCCTCACCTGGGCAGACTATCCTTGCCACTCTCACTGTAAGAAGAAATTAATCCCAAATCTTGATGTTATGAGCCAACATTTTTTCTTTCATGCTTATTGCACCAAGGTTAACTTATGTAAGGGTCATGGGAATCTTGGCAGGACTAAAATGTAGTCTTCCATGGGACGACTTCAGCCATATAAATATTTTTAATTAATTACAAAGAAAAAGAAAGAACTTTATTTTTTATTTGTTCTTTTGTGTCTTTAGGAAACACACACACACATACTTTTTAAAATGGGAAAATCTACGTTATTTTACTGTAGGTCACTCGTACACTTTAAAATCTAGAAAGCTCTGTGCAAAGGGCTATGGGAGCATTCAGCAAGTGATAACATGTGTTTTATAAGTCGACTCACCAGATATATAATTCCCTGATGGGGAGCCCCACCTGGCAGTATGGTGGGGTCAACGACTGTTGGTGACCGCTTGTCTTCTGTCTGTAACTTTCTCAGGTGCTATTGCTATGCCTCCCTATTAAGAACAGCTGTGGGGTTTTTCCACAGCTTATTGGTAGTGTATTTTATTTTACAACTTTGGACACACTTATAGTTGTGTATAGTCAGCAAAGCTTATTTCTGTTTAAACTATATAATTCTGATTTATAGAAATAATACCAGAAAATTCTTTTTTACTTACATAGGTAAGTAACAGTATTTTCAGTCTTAAAGACAACTAATTTTAGACATCAGAACAAATTCAAACAGACTTTGCTGCTTCTGTACAAAATATACACAAAGATTAATTCCCAGGTATTGTGTATTGTTAGATGATAGCCAGGATGTTTTGAGACATACCCCTTGCAATAGTTCCTTTTTGCACATATCCTGACCATTCAAGGACAAGCTGCTACTGTTATTGTTAGGTCCTGAATTCCGTGTCTGAAAAAATTTACTTGCAAGGCCAAGCATTCCTACTGGCTGATCTTTGTGACATCACTAGCCTGAGAAAAACTGTATGACTTCATGTGTTATGAAAATGTAACTTATAATTGTCTAGAATTTGGCTAAGGATGCAGGGAGTGGGGAAGAGAGAATGAGGAATGAGTATGTATGAATGAGAGTGTGTAAGAGCAGCAGCAATGTAGGGATGAAGCTATGTGGAATGTGAGTGTATGTGTGCTGAGTGAGAGATGAAGAAGCCTAGAGAGGGTGAGAGATCTGTGAGAGAATAAATAGATGAGAGAGTGAGTGAGCAAGGGGTAAATGAATGATGGAGAAGAGGTATATGTGTGTGAATGAGTGTGCGAGAGATAAAGCTGTGTGAAAGTGCTGCTGCTACGTATAGAAACTGTGTAAAGAGCTGTATGAGTGTGTAGAGACAGTGTAAAATGGTATATGGTGAGAGCTAGGTATATGAGATGAATAGCTATGGCTGTATGAAGATTTAATAACTGTGTGGAGGCAAGGAAAATGAAACTATAAAAGGAGATATAGAAGAGAATGCATGTAAAAGAAAGATGTAGACATGTGAAAATAGTTGTAACTGTGTATAGAGATGTATTATTGAGCATGTACGTAAAGAAAAATATGTAGATGTATGTATAAAATCAGCAGTGTGGAGATATGTAGTTGAATGGACACAGAAAGAATCAGAGATAATTTTTAAGCAGAAGTAAAAGAGAAAGTTACCATCAGAAGGCAAGTATGTTTAATCAGTTAGAAATTTATTCTTTATTAACATATGATAAAAAGGCTTCTAACCCCTAGTTATTCTGAGGCATTCCTTTATTACTCTAAAGTCAATCATGGGAGCTGATCTCCCATGGTCTGTGTTAGTTTTGGGTCATTTTTCTTGTTTTTCATATTTCTCTTAAAGTGGTAAAACACTCTACCTATCAATTGTCAGCATGCTAAGTAACAAATAGCATCCTTTCTGCTGCTTCTTGTCTGCACCATAACAGATCTAAATAAGAATTTTAAATAAATGAAGGCCTCATAATTGAATGTAAAATAAAGAGAAATAAAAATTAGAATATCGAATCTCAGTGGTAAGTATCTAAAGATGATAGTACTGCAAGTCCAGATGAAATATCTCCTCTGGTACATCTCTTAATTACACAAAGTGTCAGATTATACTAAGAATCTCATTACTCACTTCTCTTGTCTGAATATTAAGCAGCTTCTCCTAGGACAAGAGATCAAGCATTTGTGTGTACTTATGTGTCCTCTTAACAGGAAAAAAATCCTGAATTAAATGAGACCTTATCTTCACTTCAACACAAGGCCAGAGGCACTGAATCTGATAGAAGAGAAGATGGGGATTAGCCTTGAACTCATTGACACATTCTGAACAGAATAGTATTAATACAGAAACTAAGATCTATTGCACAAATTCTATTTAGTATATGTTAAAACCAGGAGCCAGATATTGGGGGAAAGCTGAAATATTAGAAAAATGAGGAAGAAATAACAGCCAATTTCAACCAAAATTTGCAGGCTGAAAGGGTAAGTCCTATCTTCATGAGTCCTCAGACTGGACTCACAGGCAAAAGGAAGAACTTCTGCCCTCTCCTCCATGTATACCCTTGTTCAGACTCCTTTCCTCCTCTCCCCCCAAGTCTCTCACTCTTCTCCCTATCACTTTATCTCCTCCCCAGCAAAGGCAGGAAGTCCCAAGGTCCCAAGGAGGGTTAGTTTAGCATCCACTCTAGGCAGATTCCATTTCCTCATTCAAACATAAAGACTGGTTCAGGTGTTCCTCTGGAAGGAATGGGCTCCAAGATGCCAGTCCAAGGGGTTTCAGATCTCAAACTGTTCAGTGGTTGTAGTTGCAGCTTGAACATACTTTCCTTTTTGTTTAAAGGAAATATCTCATTCAGAAAGATATTCTCCAAATCCATTCATTTGCCTGCAAATTTTAGGATATCATTTTTTTTTCTTACTGCTGAGTAGTACTCCATTGAGTAGATGTACCACAGCTGGTTAATCCATTCTTCAGTAGAGGAGCATCTAGGTTGTTTCCAGGTTCTTGCTATTATGAATAATGCCACTATGAACATAGTCGAGCTAATGCCTTTGGAGTGCAAATGATCATCTTTAGGGTATATGCCCAGTAGTGGTATTGCTGGATCTTTGGGGAAATTGATCCCCAGTTTTCTGAGAAACCTTCATACTGCATTCCAGAGTGGCTGAACAAGCTTACACTCCCACCAACAATGGAGGAGTGTTCCACTTGCTCTGCAACCTCTCCAGCATAGGCTGTGATCTGTGTCTTTTATCTTAGCCAACCTGACAGGTGTAAGGTGGTATCTCAGAGTTGTTTTTATTTGCATTTCTCTGATGGGTAAAGATGTCTAGCACTTTTGCAAGTACCTTTCGGCCATTTGTAATTCTGCTGAGAATTCCTCTTTTAGTTCTGAGCCCCAATTTTTTGATTGTGTTATTCAAGGTTTTGGGCTCTAGCTTCTTGAGTTTTCTAGAGAGCAGTCCTCTGTCACTTGTAGGGTTGGTGAAAATCTTTTCTCATTTTGTAGGCTGTCATTTTGTCTTATGGACTGTATCCTTGGCTTTACAGAAGCTTCTCAGTTTCAGGAGTTCCTACTAATTAATTATTGTTCTTCGTGTCTGTGCTATTGTTGTTATATTTAGGAAGTTGTCACCAGTGCCAATTTGTTAAAGGGTATTTCCCACTTTTTTTTCTATCAGGTTCAGTATGTTTGGGCTTCTGTTGAGGTCTTTGGTCCACTTGGATTTGGGTTTTGTGCAAGGCGATAGGCTTGGATTTATTTGCAATTTTCTACACACTGCCATCCAGCTATGTGAACACAATTTGTTTAAGATGCTATCTTTTTTCCATTGAATATTTTGGGCCTCATTGTCAAAGAGGTGTTCATAGGTGTTTGGGTTAATGTCGGGATCTTCAATCTGATTCCATTGATCCACAAGTCTGTTTTTATGCCCGTACCAGGCTGTTATTATTACTGTAGCTCTATAATATAGCTTGAAGTTGGGTATGGTGATGCCTCCTGAGGTTCTTTTGTTGAGAAAAATTGTTTTGGCCATCCTGGCTTTCCTGTTATTGCAAATGAAACTGAGTATTGTTCTTTTTTTTTTTTTTTTTTTGCCATATTGGAGTTTATTTGGGAACTCACCAGGCAGGTACAAGGGAAGAGAAACAGAAGAAAAAAGGAACCACCTTCTACTTGGCTTCTCCTTCTAAGAGAACTGGTGGGCACAGATTTACATGGCATGTTCTTCCAGTGCCATGTTGGGTTGTTGGACTAGCACGTTTACCATGCAGCTGCTACGTGCCGAAATTCTTACAACATGTATACCAAGAAATATTTTAAAATAAATTTTTCCTGATTTATTATCAATAAATGTTTGGTTTTTTATATCTTTTATCTATATGCTCACATGCAGAGTTATGTAAAATCTCACAAGCTTAAGAAGCCATGGGTTAGTGTATTATTATTATTATTATTATTATTATTATTCTCTCAGTGAGCAGCTGAGTATTGTTCTTTACAGTTCTGTAAAAAATTATGTTGGGATTTTTATGGGAAGTACATTGAATCTGTAGATTGCTTTTGGTAGAATTGCCATTCTTACTATGTTGTTCCTCTCTATTCAGGAACATGGGGGATCTTTCCAATTTCTAATATCTTTTTCAATTTCTTTCTTCAGTGATTTAAAGTTTTTGTAAACAGATCTGTTACTTCTTTGGTTATAGTTACTCCAAGGTATTTAATGCTATTTGCAGTTAGTATAAAGGGTAATGTTTCCATTATTTCTCTTTCAGCCATTTTATCTTTTGTATATAGGAGGGATATTGATTTCTTTGAGTTAATCTTGTATTCTGCTACATTGCTGAAGGTGTTTACCGGCTGTAGCAGTTCCTTGGAAGAATTTTGTGGGTCAGTTATGTATACAATCATATCATCTGCAAATAGAGATAGCTTCACTTCTTCTTTTCCAATTTGTATCCCCTTAATCTCTTTTCATTACCTTATTGCTTTAGCTAAAACTTTGAGAACTATATTGAATAGATAAGAGGAGAGAGGACATCCTTGTCTAGTTCCTGATTTTAGTGAGATTGCTTTGAGTTTTTCTCCATTACATTTGATATTGGCTGTTGGCTTGTTGTAAATCGTCTGCATTATATTTATATTACATATTATATTATGTATTATATTATAAGATTAAAACCAAAAAAACTTTTTTTCCATTTAAAAAAGTTTTAGGACACATAAAACAATGCAACATTTATTCCTTCTTGTCGTCTTCTGGCATAGGGTGTGTGGGTGGTTCCTCGACTGTGGCACTGTTGCTTTCTGAGCCAGTATTACTATCACTGGTCCCTTCCACCTCCATACTGTCTACCCCCTCCTGCCCACTCTCCTTGTCCTCAGGAGTGGATGTGTCCAGGCTGATTTTATTAAACATAAAATATTTTATTAAAACAAAAAACATCACATTTCCCCTTTTGTGTCAAAAATAAAAAAGGTTATAACTAATATAAGAAAAAACATGTACAATAGTTACAATAACTGTATAAATATGTACAAACAATAATTACACAAGTAATGTCCAATCCATTAACAATTGACAAATTTGTTTTCTTTTTACAACTACAAATATCCATTTTATTTTTTCCTTTTTTATTATGAATAAAGTCACATTTTTCTATCCATGTATATTCTTATTCAAGTTCCCTTCCCCCTTCCACCCTCTCCAGTCACTCTCTCTTCTCCACATCTCTCCATATCCTCCTCAGCAAGGGCAGGAGGTCCCAAGGTCTCAATATGGCTTAGTTCAGCATCCACTCCTGGCAGATCCAGTTTCCTCACTCCAAAATCAAGACTGAGTCAGGTGTTCCCCTAGAGGGAGTGGGATCCAAGGTGTCAGTCCAAGTTATTTCAGATCCCAAGCTGTTCAGTGGTTGTGGTTTGTAGTTTGGACATGCTTTGCTTTTTTGTTTAGAGTCCACTAATGAGAGAGTACATCCCCTGCTTATCTTTCTGGGTTTGTGATACATCACTCAGGAAGATTCTCCAAATCCATCCATTTGCCTGCAAATTTTAGGATATCATTTTTTTCTTACTGCTGAGCAGCACTCCATTGTGTAGATGTACCACAGTTTGTTAATCTGTTCTTCAGTTGAGGAGAATCTAGAGCTTTGCTATTAGTTCTCTAGTGTGGGTTTTCTCTAGGTTTTTCATATACACATCTAGTGCTATGAATTTTCCTCTTAAGATTGCTTTCATTGTGTCCCACAAGTTTGGGTACATTGTAGATTCATTTTCATTAATTCTAGGAAGACTTTGATTTTTTTCTTAATGTCTTCCTTGACCCAGAGGTAGTTCAGTTGAGTGATGTTTAGTTTCCATGAGTTGGTAGACTTTCTGTGATTTTTGATGTTGTTGAACTCTAACTTTAAGCCCTGGTGGTTTGATATGATACAAAGGATCATTTCCATTTTTTTGTATCTATTGATATTTGCTCTATGACTGAGTATGTATTCAATTTTAGAGAAAGTTCCACGTGGTGCTGAGAAATATGTATATTCCTTTGTGTTTGGGTGGAAGCTTTTGTAAATATCTATTAAATCCATTTGTATCATAACCTCTGTTTTAGACTCCTTATTTCTCTGTTGAGTTTTCGTCTGGTTGACCTATCCAAGGGTGAATATGGAGTATTGAAGTCTCCCACTATTAGGGTGTGAGAATTGATGTGGGATTTGGACTTCAGTAGTGTTTCTTTTACATAGATAATTATGCTTATATTGGGGGCATACATATTTAGGATTAAAATCTCATCAGCTCATGCTGACGAAGATGTAAGGTAAGGGTAACACTCACAAAATGCTGGTAGGAGTACAAAGCTGTACAGCTACTATATAAATCAGGGTAGTCAGGAAGGTGAGAACATATCTATGTCTAGATCTTGAGCGTATACGCCAAAAACTCTATATCTTACTACAGAGACAGTTGCTCAAACATGTTCATTGCTCCTCTATTTATAATACTATGAAATTGAAAACAGCCTAGATGCTTGTAGCTGAATTGACAAAGAAAATATTGAACATTTATTCATAAATTGGATATTACTCAGATGTTAAAACAAAACAAAACAAAACACATGGAAAGCATGAAATTTGCAGGTAAATGGATATGGAGCTAGGAAAAATATCATCTTGAGTAAGGTAACCTAGACCCCAAAAGACAACAATGGTATGTATTTGCTTATATGTGGATATCAGCTGTTAAGTCTTCTATAAGCAGGATGTAATTTGTATAAGCATAGAAGTTAGATATAGAGTAGAAGACTGGCAGAGAGGGAAGAGCCTCACTAGGAAGAGGACTAGGATAGGGAGTTATGGGTAGATGCAGTAGTGGACTGGATTAGCAAAATCAAATGAGGAAGGGGATGGAGGGTGAATCTGGGAGGACAGCTAAAACCAAGAGCCATTTGTGGGTCATATGGAAATCTAATAAGTAAAAGTTCCTAACATATACACATTTGTCAGAAATTTAAATGAAATCACCATATAATGGGGAAGACAAAGCTCCAACTAGACATATCTCAGGACCTATAAAACCTTTATCCCAGAATGGGTTACATCTAATTAGGTTATTAGCCAAAGGGGCCCCATAAAAACCCCCAAACAACCCAAGCTATTGCCAAGGCTATTGGTCGCTCTCCACAAAGTGATGGTAAGGTCCTATTGCTGAAGTAAACACATAATTTACTGAACATGGAAAAGTGAAACTGAGGCCTTCCTTCAGCCTTTACTCCTACTAACTAGTGTACATGATATTGCAAGGTATTCTGTGCACTTCCAGAGGAAAACAGTAAACAAAAATAGCTATAAAACCTTAGATCTACAATGGTGATTTGTGGGATAATGCTCTTGTACACTGTAAAGATTTGTTATTTGTATTGGTTTAATAAAATACTGATTGACAAGTAGGCAGGAGTTGCCAGAGTGAGAGAATTCTGGGAAGGGAAGGGGAAAGGCAGAGAAGTAGATGCTGGCCAGATCCAGACAAAGCTATATGAGAATGCTGCTCTGAGAAATGGTACCAAACCATGTGGCTAAACATAAATAGAACCATGGACTGATTTAAGCATAAGAACTTGTCAGTAATGTGTCTGAACTGCTGGCCCAGCATTTACAATTATTTTATAATTATAATTATATAATTATGAGTAATTATTTTATAAGTGGCTGTGGAACTGGCCAGGTGGGACAAACTTCAGACTATAGTGATCCCCCTGCAAGATGTGCTGGTGCAATAGTGGCACAGAAGTTGTAGCAGTAACCAATGTACCATCTGGTTGAATTTAAGGCTTATTCCATGAGATGGGATACATACCTAAAATTGTTCATGTAGGCAAGAATCTGAGACTGGCTAGGCCAGGGACCTAAGGGGAAACTAAATACTATTCTGCTACAGGAACAAATCAAATAAAATGATTCCTAATGATATTCTTCTCTACTCATAGATCAATGTCTTGATTAGCCATCACCAGAGAAGCTTTCTCTTGCAGAAGATGGAAACAAATGAGAGAGAGAGGAGAGAGAGAAGAGAGAAAGAGAGAGAGAGAGAGAGAGAGAGAGAGAGAGAGAGAGAGAGAGAGAGAGAGAGAGAGAGAGAGACACCTTGGAACATTCAGTCCTAAATGGGATGTCTCCATCAACTTCCTCCCCCAGGGCTCAGGGAGCTCTTTGGCAGGGGAGGTGGAAAGAATGTAAGAGCCAGTAGGGTGGAAGACATTAAACAGTGCCTTCCAGACCCAGCAGGATGATCATGAGTTCACAGAGAGTGTGGCAGTATGTGCAGGGTCTGCTCAGGTCTGGGCCAGATGTGTCTGAGAAGAGAAGTGGACACACCCCCATTCCTAACCCAGAAATTCTCTCTGAGTGATCCACTCACAAAGGAAAAATTAGTTTCTCAAACAATCTCACTGAGTACACAAATCACACTTAAGTACAGGCCAACACAAAGTTAACTCAATGGTATTTTTTGAGGATTTTTTGTCTCGATGCTTTGGGCTGAATTTTTTTAACCTTGCAGGCCATTTTCTTATCCATTATGTCTGTTTTTTTTTTTTAATGAGATTTCTCTCCGTGTCTACATGTGTTTATTGTGCTTTTTCTTTGGCTCTTTCTAAGTTTGTCCATTTGTTCGTTTTGACCTCTTGTAGTTTGTTTTTATTTTATCTTATTTTGTTGATTTTGTTATTAGAAGCCTTCCTGTTTTCTAATGAGAGAGCACAAGAAAGGGGGTAGATTTGTGTGGGTGGGAAGGAGATGGGGGGAGTTGGAGCAGGGAAACCGTCATTGAAATATATTGTATGAAAAATATATTTTCAGTAAAAAAGGGAAGGAAGGAAAAAATAGAATAGGCATATATCAATTTTTGTCACTTTGGAAAAGATTGAGCCACCATATTCTTATGTGGAAAACGTATCTTTAAAATCTCCGTGTTCAGGACCTGCAAGTGTCCCTGGAGGCTGGACGTGTGAAAAGGGCACAGTGCCCCTTTGGCTGTTGTCTATAACCTAAAATAGCAGCAATGCTAAATCCCTAAACACAGAGTCTAGAAATGGAACAGAATTCTATTTGTCATTCATGAAGACTGGATTCTTCCTCCCTCCCTCCCTCCCTCCCTCCCTCTCTCCCTCTCTCCTCCCT
>PVIH01016276.1:14823-46336 GCA_004025045.1 Sigmodon hispidus | reverse complement strand
TGATTGTTGGTCTTAGTGCCTGTGCCACTGGTGTTATATTTAGGAAGTGGTCGCCTGTGCCAATTTGTAGAAGTGTATTTCCCACTTTCTTTTCTATCAAGTTCAAAGTGGCTGGGTTTAAGTTGAGGTCTTTGATCCACTTGGATTTGAGTTTTGTGCAGGGTGACAGGCTCGGATCTATTTGCATTTTTCTACACACATCCATCCAGCTATGCCAACACCATTTTATCTTTTTTCCATTGAATGTTTTGGGCCTCTTTGTCAAAGATCAGGTGTTCATAGGTTTTGGGGTTATTTTCTGGATCCTCAGTTCTATTCCATTGGTACACAAGTCTGTTTTTATGCCAGTATCAGGCTATTTTTATTACTGTAGCTCTATAGTATAGCTTGCAGTCAGGGATGGTGATACCTCCTAAAGTACTTTTGTTGAGTAAAATTGTTTTGGCAATCCTGGCTTTCCTGTTATTCCAAATGAAATTGACTATTGTTCTTTCAAGGTCCAAAAAATATTGTGTTGGGATTTTGATGGGCATTGCATGCAATCTATAGATTGCCTTTGGCAGAACTGCCATTTTTATTATGTTGAATCTACCAATCCAGGAACATGGGAGAACTTTCCATTGTCTGATATCCTCTTCAATTTCTTTCTTCAGTGATTTAAAATTTTGGTGAAATAGGTCTGTCACGTTTTGGTTATAGTTAATCCAAGGTATTTAATACTATTTGCAGCTATTATGAAGGGTAATGTTTCCCTTATTTCTTTTTCAGCTCTTCTAACTTTAGAGTATAGAAGGGCTACTGATTTCTTTGAGTTAATCTTGTATCCTGCTATATTGCTGAAAATGTTTATCAGCTGTTAACAGTTCCTTGGAAGAATTTTGTGGGTCACTTATGTATACAATCATACAAATAGAGATAGCTTCACTTCTTCTTTTCCAATTTTTATCCCCTTAATCTCTTTTTGTTCCCTTATTGCTTTAGCTAAAATTTCGAGAACTATATTGAATAGATAAGGGGAGAGAGGACATCCTTGTCTAGTTCCTGACTTTAGTGGGATTGCTTTGATTTATTCTCCATTAAGTTTGATACTGGCTGTTGTCTTCTTGTAAATCGCCTTTATTATATTTAGGTATTCTCCCTGTATTCCTGATCTCTCCAGGGCTTTAATCATAATGGAGTGTTGGATTTTGTCAAAGGCTTTTTCCACATCTAAGGATATGATCATGGGGTTTTGTTCCTTTAGTTTGTTTATATGATGGATAACATTTACAGTTTTTCATATGTTGAACCAGCCCTGCATTTCTGGGATGAAGCCTACTTGGTCATGGTGGATGATATCTTTTATGCATTGTTGTATATGGTTTGCCAAAATTTTCTTGAGAATTTTCACATCAATATTCATGAGGGAAATTGGTCTGTAATTCTCCTTCTTTGTTGTGTCTTTGAGTGGCTTGGGTAGTAGGGTGATTGTGGCCTCAAGAAAGGAATTTGGCAATATTCCTTCAGTTTCTACTGTATGAAATAGTTTGAGGAGTAACAGTAGTAATTCTTCTTTGCATGTCTGGTAAAATTCAGCACTGAAACCATCTGGACCAGGGCTTTTATTTTTGGGGAGGTTTTTAATGACAGCTTCAATTTCCTTAAGGGTTATAATTCTGTTTAAGTAATTAATCTGATCTTCATTTAATTTTGGTAGAAGGTACCTGTCCAGAAAGCTGTCCATTTCTTCAAGGTTTTCCATTTTTGTGGAATATAGATTTTCAAAATATGATTTTTTAATTCTCTGTATTTCCTGGGGGTCTGTTGTTATGTCCCCCTTTTCATTTCTGATTTTGTTGATTTGAACACTCTCTCTCTCTGTTTTTTGATTAGATTGGCCAAGGGCTTATCTTTCTTGTTAACTTTCTCAAAGAACCAACTCTTAGATTCCTTGATTCTTTGTATTATTCTTTTTGTTTCAATTGTATTGATTTCAGCTCTAAGTTTGATTATTTCCTGCCGTCTACTCATTCTACGTGAGTTTGCTTCTAATTGTTCTAAGGCTTTCAGTTGTGCTGTTAGGTCTCTAGTGTGGGATTTCTCTAGGTTTTTCATATAAGCATCTAGCGCTTTAAATTTTCCTCTTAAGACTGCTTTCATTGTGTCACACAAGTTTGGATATGTTGTAGATTCATTTTCATTGAATTCTAGGAAGACTTTGATTTCTTTCTTAATTTCTTCCTTGACCCAGAGATGGTTCAGCTGAGTGATGTTTAGTTTCCATGAGTTGATAGGCTTTCTTTGGGTTTTGATGTTGTTGAACTGTAATTTTATGCCCTGGTGGTCCAATATGTTGCAAGGGATTATTTCCATTTTTTTGTATCTGTTGATATTTGGCTTATGATCAATTATGTGGTCAATTTTTGAGAAAGTTCCATGAGGAGCTGAGAAATATGTATATTCCTTTGCCTTTGGGTGGAAGCTTCGGTAGATATCTATGAAATCCATTTGCATCATAAACACTTTTAGACTCCTTATTTCCCTGTTGAGACTTAGTCTGGTTGATCTATCCAGGGTTGAAAGTGGGGTATTGAAGTCTCCCACATTAGGGTATAAGAAATGATGAGGGATTCCAGCTTTAGCAGTGTTTCTTTTACATAAGTAGGTACCCTTATATTAGGGACAAAAATATTTAAGATTGAAAGTTCCTCTTGACCAATTTTTCCTGTGATGAATAAGTAGTGACCATCTTGGTCCCTTTTTATTGCTTTTAGCTTAAAGTCTACTTTGTTAGATATTAGGATTGCAACACCTGCTTGTTTCTTAGGACCATTTGACTGGAAAATCTTTTCCCAACCCTTTATTCTAAGCCTGTGTCTGTCTTTGCGGTTGAGGTGTGTTTCTTGTAGGCAACAGAAAGATGGCTTCTGTTGTTGTATCCATCTTGTTAGTGTGTGACATTTTATAGGAGAGTTGAGACCATTGATAGTAAGGGAAATTAGTGACCATTGATTCATATTTCCTGCCGTTGTTGGTGGTAATTTGTTTGTATTTTCTTTCTCTGGAGTATTCTTCTATGGAATTATTGCTTGTTTGTGATTTCGTGGGTGTATCTGGGGACCTTAGGTTGGAGCTTTCTCTCTAATACTCTCTGTAGTGCTGGATTGCTAGATAGATATTCTTTCAGTCTGACTTTGTCCTGAAATACCTTGTTTACTCCCTCTATGGTGATTGATAATTTTGCAGAGTATAGTATTCTAGTTTGGCAGCCATGCAGTTTTAGTGTCTGTATAACTTCTGACCAAGCCCTTCTAGCTTTCATCGTTTCCATTGAATAGTCATGTGTTATTCTGATGGGTCTGCCTTTATATGTGAGTTGGCCCTTTTGTTTTGCAGCTCTTAAAATTTTTTCTGTGCTCTGTATGTTTTGTGGCTTGATTATAATGTGGTGCACTAGATTTTTGGGGGGATCGTATCTATTTGGTGTTCTGTAAGCTTCTTGTATCGGTATAGGCATTTCCTTCTTCAGGTTAGAGAAGTTTTCTTCTATGATTTTATTGAAAACATTATCTGTGCCTTTGATCTGGTATTTTTCTCCTTCTTCTATTCCTGTTATTCTCAAATTAGGTCTTTTCATAGTGTACCAGATTTCCTGAACATTTTGAGTTATGGCTTCATTAGTTTTACTATTTTCTTTGACTGATATATCTATTTGAGCTACTGAGTCTTCCACTTCAGAGATTCTATCTTCCATCTCTTGAACTCTGTTTGTTATGCTTGTATCTGTGGTTCCAGCTTTTTTCTTGAGATTTTCTATTTCCATCTTTGCCTCATTGTTTGCCTTTTTTATTGCTTCCATTTCAGCTTTTAGTTCCTGGCATGTTTCTTTCATAGATTTGTTCATCTCTTCCAATTTTTTGTTTGTATTTTCTTCTATTTCTTTAAGGCTATTTTTCATATCTTCTTTGAGAACTTTGATGATCATCAAAAAGGAATTTTTGGTGTTGCTTCCTTCTGTTTCCTCTTCATTGCTCAGTTCAGGTCTTATATTTGTAAGATTGCCACTCTCTACTGGAGTTACCATGTTGTTCTTTGTATTATTATGTAATTTTTTATACTGATAATAATTTGCCAATGGGTTCAGTGGTTCATGATTAGATGGCTCCTGGTCAGTTGTGGCACTCGGGCTTGTGTGCCTCCTGTTACCTCTCTTGGCAGGGTCTGACCCCAGAAGTTATCTGTTTGTTCAATTGGAGGTCGAGGTGGGTAGCCATGCAAATTCCCTCAGCAGGTGTGGGTATGGTGACAGGCAGTGTAAGGGTTTCCAAAGCTTGCTTTCACCTGGAATGTAATAGTCAATCATCCCTCTGAGTGTGGTGTTACAAACATGGGCCCGCCCACCCTTTTAATGAAAGGGCTCACACAAGCCCCAGCCCCTCTCTCTTCTCTCTCTGCCCCCTTCTGCCCCATCTCTGCTCCCTGCTGTAATAAACTCTAGAGTGGTACTTCCGGTGTTGAGATTCCATTCACATGCCATGTGCAAAAAACTAACAGGCAGACTATCTGTCCCTGCTACAGACGTGAAAGTTATACAACTTCAATGATGATTTAAGTTTTGTATCACAGAAAAAATCTGACATTATTTTAGCGAAGCATTTTCATTTTACCAACATTTAAAATAAATTCTAGCATTCAAAGAAAATGGATGCTGTAAGTTAAAATTGATTAGTTTATAAATTTGTATCTATCCATTAACACCAAGTTACTTTCCTAAGGTCTATTTAGCTGCCTCTTGGCAATGATGAGGTTTCATCTCTAAATGTTAAGTTTCCAAGAAAATTAAATCAAATATTTTGTACAGAAGTACATATCCTCAGTTTAAAAGTGATTTATATAATTTTACCCTGCATTTATAAAGTAAGAAATTGAGAAATCTATACCATTAACTAATTTAAGACTGAAAATGATTCAGTACTCTTTAAATCATATTGTTCTAATTATCTTACAATAGTTACTGTATGAGATTATGAATTAGAAGAGAGTTAATTTTGTACATTTTTCTTTGATCTGTAATATGTTTTATGACTTTGGAAGCCAATAGATAACAGAGACTGAGTGATGAAGAGAGAATTATACTTTTCAATGTGGTATTGTGTAATACTATAACAACTTTAAAAAAATCTCTCAGCTGCTTTTTTTAGAAATATATCAATTATAGTAAAATATAAACTTATAGAACCTTTGCTTTCAAATTAGCAAATATGGAAATGAACTTTAAACACCATTTGATTAGAAAATAAGAAAGAACTCATTAATTTTAGATTATTATATAGTTGATAGAAACAGATAGATAAATATATACTCATTAATTATAAGTATTTCATTTTTAATTAAATTTTTTTCCAAAATTATTGACTGTCAGCCTTGATTTATTTTCAATTTTATTTATTTATTTATTTATTTATTTATTTATTTATTTATTTATTTTGGTTGATTCGAAAGCCAATCTATATCTCACTTTAACCTCATATTTGCCATTGATGTTCTATGGTGGCTTGAATAACATGCCCCCCCATCTCTGAATCTCAAGCTTTTGACTACTTTGTCCCCATTATTTTGAGTTAATTTCTCTCTGGTCCAAGAAGCAAGTTCTCAGCTGCTGCTCCACTGCCATGCTTGCTTGATGCCAGGCTCAGCATTAAAATGATGGTAATGAACTCTAAACTTCTGAAACCTTAAGAACTAAATAAATGCTTTCTTCTATATGTTGCTCTGCTCATTTTATTTTGTCACAGCAATAGAAAAATGACAAATACACTTTTTACTTAACCTTTTGAATATAAGTATAAACATGAACCACCATACATTGTTTGGTTTATATTTTCTTGTATGATAAATTTACATATATATATACATATATATATATATAAGGGAAAGAAACAAATATGAAAAGTAGGTAATACATTGCATTGGGGAACTGCTTTTATTCTTATTTTGAGGGTTCAACAAGTTTATGAATCCTTGCTTTATTGTGTATTTATTTAATATAAATTTTTATTATTAAATGTTTGCATCTATTTACTATTTCTTCTTACATTCTGTTACTAGTTATATAAGATAGAAATAGAGAAACAAACTAAAAATGATATTTATGTTGAATGTCTATTTATTTCTTGTCACTTTCATTCTTTATTTATAATGCCTGCAGTTTTTGAGTATCACTGTCTCAAGTATCTACCAGTGCTTGTATCTCAAGAGAGTTGTAATGCATTCCTCAACCTTCTGCCCGAAGCTGCTTGTTCTCTTCATTCAATACTAATGACTTTGATAGATTCATAAACGTCCTTTTTGTTTCTCTTGCACATATACTATGAATGAAATCTTTTTGTTTGATATTACAAAATGCCACATAATATCCTATGGCAATTAGTTTAAAGGTTTTGAAAAGATTATTTAAAAATAGAAAACTCAGAAAAATTATATAATGTAAGCTTTTGAGTTTTTATGCCATAAGAAAGCTACTTCCTTTTGTTTATTTACCAAAACTGTCAAATATTTTGGGAAATTTAAGAAATGTAGTTTTGCCAGGTGTTGTTGGCTCATACTTATAATCTCTATGTGTGAAAGATCGAGAAGGGAAGCCAGATCTCTGAGTTTGAGGCCAGCCTGGTCTACTGAATGAGTTCCAGAGCAAACTGTGCTGTTACACAGAGAAACCCTGTCTTGAAAAACAAAAGTCAAAAAGAATAAAAAAAAAAAAACGAAGAAGTTAATTGAAAATTGTGAGTTTTTTTAATGTTTGCTTATAACAGTAACAAGGTTGAATCACTACAAATACGGTACAGAGCAGGAAATATGTTTGAGGATAAGAACAGTATTATAAATCTGAGAAATTTTCTTTGAAAGTAGGATATTCAGAGACTATAATTCTTTTTTTAGTATATACTAATTATGCAAAAGAAAGTGTTTGATTATATCTGAAAATGGAACATAGCTTATAGCTATTTTTTAAATTTTTAATCCTTATTAATTTGTATCATATCATTATATTACATTACATTTCAATTTAAACAAAATTGATTTAGTACATAATTATCACATGGTAAAATATAAACCTTGAACTAAGATATTATTTCATATTATAACCATAGTATATCAGATGATATAAAGGTAACCATCAGAATGCTGAGGTAAGAGGGTGTATTAGTTATTGCTCTACCACTGTGACAAAATAAGACAAGCAAAACAACATAAAGAAAAAAATTATATTTTAATTTTTATTGCACCCTATAATGAAATAGAACCTTAATGAAGCTGAAATGTCAGCTGAGGGGTAAAACTAAAATAGTATGTGTAAAGTTGCCAAACACAGATCACTTCTTTGTATTGTAGTTTTGTGGCCCCAGCTTTATTAACAAAGAAATCCTAAGACTAGAGAGGTGGTTTTATTTTGCTGCTGTTTGTAGGTCATCCTTACAAATTCCAGATCCTCCCCTTTCTTTATTGTAAACTGTCAGACATCCCGCTGAGCCATCTTCTAGATGGCTCATTGAAAACCTCACCATGTGTTTCTGAATGATGTGAACCCCATGAGGGGAAGAAACATAAATTATTCCTTTTTACTGGAACAATTGCATTTCTCAGAGGGTTCAGAGGTAAATGTGTTTTCCAATATAGAGAAAATGAGAAATGACAAAAGTTTATAGTTTCAACTCAATTTAACCAAAGAAAATTAATTCATCACCTTCCAGAAATAAACAAAGCACTGTTTATTTGCACATTTTACTGAAAAAATAGCAGTCCTGGTAAAAGAAAAATAGAAACCATAAAGATGCTTTCATATTTACTAGTAATGAATCATTAACATTCATTATTATAGCATTGGAAAAATAATCGAAGTATAAAAATTAAATTAATTTCTTATCCTCTTTATTGTTATTGTTAACTTTTCTGCATTTTAAATTCATTTTACAGTTTTTTTTGATAAATACAAAATAAAGAAGAAAAAAAGAAAAAAAAATTAAATTAATTTCTCATTGCTTAAAGAATAAGTAAAGTTATTATAGAGATAAAATGTTATAGGAGAGCAACATACTGATAATAATACAGACTCAAGTACTGTTATCATCAAATTTACATATATAGTACTACTGATGTCCAATCATCACTTCAGTAAATGTACTTTGAGTGTACATTCAGTAAATATGCATATATACATATGTTTGAAATTTGAACTATGAATTTTGCCTGAACATGGAAAACATTCACTGAAAATTAACTTAACAATGCCATGTGTAATGTTTTTGTGTTTTTTGCTATTAGTTTATTTCATGTTTTGTATGCATGTATATAAGCAGATTCAGTGTCCTCAGAGGCCAGAAAAGGTTGTCAACCTCAGAACTGAAGTTAGAGCGGCATGTAAGCTACCACGTGAGTGCTGGTTATTGAATGTGACTCTTCTGGAAGAGCAGCAAGTGCTCTTAACTTCTGATCCATCTCTGTAGGCCTTTTCTTCTTATAAGTTTTAAAAAAAATACTATTTAAAAATAGTGTTATTTTCATTTCTTTCATACAGTCTTTAAAATATGATAGTCATTTGTGAAAATGTACAAAATTTAAAGCTTTTGATGAATTTTATTCCTCATTTTCAATAGAGGAAAGAAAGAGTTATTTTATGTTTTAGTTGTTCATAATTTCAGTTTAGGCACATAATAGGAATACAATTTTAGAATTTAACTTTTCATTTTGTTTTGTAGAGGACAGGGAAGGATACATCCATTCAGTGTCTTGAATAATAAATTTAGCCAATTGACTAAGTGATTTCAGGAAAAATTGCAGTATGTCTGTATGGCTTTACAACTGAGTGGTGCTATATAATGAAACATTTCATGTCTTTCCAGTGTCAGAGGGATGAATGGGAACCTATTTTATCTTCTACATGGGACCAGTTATGGCTAAGAATGCAGATGAGTGTGTAACAGACACATTAGTTGTCATTAGATATAGTAATAAGTTGGCAATAGATATGAGACAACATGTGATGTATTTCCAAATGCAACTAACACATAATTAAAAACCCTAATTTTAATTATGCTAAACATGTCACACTTGCTTATAAAATAAGGGCATGATCTTAGCTCAATAATATTTGACATATTCATATATCTTTAAAATACCTTGTTTGACACTCTTCTAATACAATTGTTTAGTTCATCACAGACAGAACTGCATATCTATTGCGCTTTCCTATATCCACTGCCCAACTATTTATTTTTGCGAGGCTAATACTTCATTTTGGATATTGATTTACTTTCTTGTTTTTTTGCTTTTTTGTTTGTTTGTTTGAAGAAACACTTCTTTCTCAAGTTTGACTTCATGATGGGGCAATGAAGGACAATGAGGACTGACTTATTTCTCAAAAGTAATTTACTCCTCCTTGGGAATTTGAGTAAATGAACACAATAATTTTCTTTAAACAATCATTACTCAATAAATTAAACATAGTCATATGAATCTATGCATTTATTTAAGGACAATTTAATTTAAAATCTGTTTAATGTTTCAGTAAATACTTACCACTATCTTTTGTAAATAGTTCTCCAAATGTTTCTTAAATATCACTCACTAGTGTTTTGTTTCACACTTTGTATGAAATGATTCTATCCGAACAGTAATCTAGATTGTCAGAAAATTTGCTTTTCTAGTTGATTTAAGCTTTTTAAATAACAAAATGTATTAAAATAATGAGTTGAAATATGGTATTATATTTTTACTGATATTATCTTCTAAAAGGCAAATGTACCTATATACACAATTCATGTATGTGACGATGGGTTCAGTAAGTAAAATAAATTAAGGATTATATTTAGTGGCTCTTTTATTATTAAAGTAACCAAAAGTGTGTATTGTGTGTTTGTGTGGGTGTGTATGTGTGTGTTTCTGTGCACATGCTCACAAGTCATTTTTTTTTATTAAGCTTTATCTGTATATCTCGGGCTGACCCCCAAGACTGAAACTTTCTACCTTATATTTAGAGTTCTGTGGGCTTAACAATTTTTTGTGGTTATGTGAGTGTTTCTGTTTTCCTTAGGTTGAAATTTTTCCTCTAGGGCTTTTTGTAGAGCCAGATTTGTGTACAGGTATTATTTAAATTTGATTTTGACACAAAATATCTTGTTCTATGTTAATTGTTAATTTTGCCGGGCACAGTAGTCCAGCTTGATATCTATTCACTTTTAGTGTCTGTATAATGTCTGACCAGGATTTCTTGCTTTCATTGTTTCTATTGAATTATCAGGTGTTATTCGGATGTGTCTGCCTTTGTAGATGATTTGGCCTTTTTCCTTTGTAGCTCCTAGTATTCTTTGCTTTGTTCTGTATGTTTAGTGGATTGATAATTATATGGTGGGCAGACTTCTTTGTGTGTCTAAGTATAGTTGGTGTTCTGTAGCCTTCCTGTATAGTTATAGGCATTTCCTTCTTTAGGTTGAGGAATTTTTCTTCTATCATTTTGTTGAATATGTACTTTCTGTGCCTTTGAGCTGGTGTTCTTTGATTCTAATTATTCTCAGGTTTGGCCTTTTCATGGTGTCCCAGATTTCTTGGACATTTTGTGTTATAATATTTTTTTGTTTTATTGTTTTCCATAATTGATGTATTTATTACCACTATTGAGTCTTCCACTCCAGAGATTATTTCTTCCATCTCTGAATTCTGTTGGTTATTCTTGATTCTGTGGTTCCAAGTCTTTTCTTCAGGTTTTCTATTCCTAGCTTTGCCTCTGTTTGTGCCTTCTTCTTTAATGCTTCTCTTTCAATTTTTAATTACTGGAATGTTTCTTCCACTGTTTGTTTTCTTTTTTTGGTTTCCTTCATTTTCTTTCAGGGATTTGTTCATCTCTTTCAATTTTCTCTTTGTCCTTTCTTCTTTTTTCTTTTTTAAAGCGAGTTTATCATATCCTCTTTCAAGGCTCCTATTAGTTTAACAAAGCTGTTTTTAAGGTTGTTTCCTATTCATTGTTATTTTCAGGTCTTGAAGCTGTAGAATCACTTGCTTCTTCTGTTGGTGTCCTGCTGATCTTTGTATTGTATGTATTTTTGCACTGTTGTCTGCCCATTGTTTGTTCAATTTACTCTTGTTTAGTTCTTGTTTGGCTCTTAGTTGGTTGTTGTTTGAGGGGCTCTTAATCATCTATGTGTACAGAGGTTTTGCTGCTCCTGTGAGGTTGAGGTGCTATGATACCAACTGTGATCTGTGCAGGCTGTGACCAATGAAGCTATGCCTTGTCTCCGAGCCTCTGACCTCCCAGCTGTGTGCCCTTCCAGAAGCTGCAAGGAAAATATTTAGGAACAATTAGCAGGTAGAATAAAACTAATACATGATGGATTTTGAGAAGTAAAGGTGTAAAAAACAAAGATCATGTTAAAAGTTCAGGTCTTGTCATATTAAGTTAATGGCTAAAGCATGTTCTGGGATAAGGAACATATTAGAAACAACAGAATGCTTCCTCAATTTTGGATGCTCTATTTCTTATATTTTTCCAGGGGCATTAATGCCTATTACCCAGGAGACAATTTGATTTTTGTTTTAGAGGTACCAATAGTGTTCTTGGAAGCAGAAATAAATATTAAATCTTAACATCATGGGGTCAGAAGTGATTACTGTTTCCAGAAAAAAAAAATGTATATAGTTAGAAGTGAAACTTACAAAGAATCATGAACATTCATCAACACTGTAAAGAAAAAAAATATTAAATTGAAATACAAGGTGATATCTCAGACTTTATTCAAATATGTGCAGATATTATCATCCCACTGATGAGTCAATAGAAATAAAATATAATTCCATCTTAATTAG
Organism: Sigmodon hispidus; assembly: GCA_004025045.1. Taxonomy (NCBI): domain Eukaryota; kingdom Metazoa; phylum Chordata; class Mammalia; order Rodentia; family Cricetidae; genus Sigmodon; species Sigmodon hispidus. Next base: position 34,501 of record PVIH01016276.1, on the reverse strand, counting down.
TAGATCAATTATAAAATAAATTATCTTCATCTCATGTAAGTAGTAAAACTAATGTCCTTGTGAGGTTTTAATTTCTTTGCTCACAAAACTCAAAAATAACATCTAATTAATTCCATTTGATGCACATTGTTGGAATTTGCATGACTTCCAACCAGACCTTATTTGTGGACATGGTTGTATACTTTTTTAATTTTAATATTTAAATATCTTCTAAATTATAGGAAATGATTGTGAAAATCTGATTTTTTCCTTAGTTTCAACTTGTTTTCCTTAAACATTTATTTTACTGTATTGTTTGTGGCAGTTCTATGCACTGTAGCCATATCAAGTCTGCATGTCACTATGTAGTATGAGCTAGACCTGCACATGAGTGATTCTCCCATTCCAAAATACTGAGTTACAAGACGACAGGTATGGGTTACTGTGTGCAAATCTTGAAGTAGTTTTAAACTGTATTTTTTTTTAATTTTCTTAAATGGAATATTTTTAACAGTTTGTTTATTAATAAGAATGATTCTGAAAACACAGTTATGGCTATAGATATGCAATTGCATAGAAATTTAAAAAGAAGAATTACTAGATCATTTTGAATATTTTAAACATTAATAGAGTGATATTAAAATCATATCTTTGATAAAAAATGCATGCTTAAACATTGAAGTACATTAACATATATATAGATTTGTCTATATTTTCATATGATTTAGTAATAAAACAAAAATTAACACAAAAAAATGCATAGTCAATAATTTTTCTAAATATTTTCATAATCCTTATTACTAAAATATGTTTGTGAAACACATATTTTAAAGTATAGAATGAGAAAAGTGTTTATTTTACTTTATAGTTATCATTCCATGACATTGATTTACTTGTTACTTGTTCTCAAACCAACTTGTTTTGTACATTTTGTTTAGTAATTTACTAAAATAGCAGTAATCGCAAGATGCATCTTGATTATTTCTCATAGGTACTTGAAGGTATTATTTAGAGGTGATAATGCCCAAAAAGTAGTTTTCTATGTTCTAAAAACAAACGAAAGTTTTTTAAACAATATTTTGCATAGCAATTATATTTTGACTACATTTGAAAACATTGTTGCATGAATATATATATTGACCTTATCCTCTATGGTGATTATGAACTAATTATAAGTCATAAATGAGATTAAATGACTTTAAATAATATTAACATAATTTATTAGGTATTATCTCTTTATTCAGTTTTACAGGTTCATAAGAGAAGCCAGTAATCACAACACTATATTAATGAAGTACTACTATTTCAATTTTTAAAAATGAGGACATTGAACTATATACTAGTTAATTAACTTTAGAAAATGAAAAATTAATGAGCACATTGGCTTCAGCTCTAGTGAAGGTTAGAAAAGTGAACTGACAGCATATCCACTGCTGTAATTTACCTACTCTCTCCATGTAGCCTAGTTGGCATTAATTCTACAAGGGTTATAACCAGTACACCTTAGAGAACTAACCTAGTTTTCCTAAGTTCTAAGGTCGAAAAGGTGACCCATTATTAAAAATAGCTCTCAGTGGGGATAAACATGTACTCTCTGCTCCACAACACCATTTACTAAGAAGCAAGAAAATGGCTAGGTAGATAATTGTAAATTGTAGTATGCCCTAGAGACAATAAATTTTATTAGTGTCTGTTCTGGAAATCACAGAGTGATGAGACTTGAACCTACATTAGACACATAGATATCACATTTTGTTTTCATAAGTGTTTGCACATTCATACTCTAACTTCTTCTTCTCTACAGGTGGAGATAGTTGACCATTCACAAGAGACTGGGAGTCTCCATAGTGTAACACAGTGTTCTTAAGTTTTTTAATAAAGATAATGACATAAATTTAAAATGTAGAAAATTCACATCAAAAAATGTGAGTTTCCAAATGCTATATAGAATATACAATCTACTGATTCTTAATATTTTATTATTATTCCAGGAATTTTCACCTGAAGTCAGCATTCTAGGTAATGTATGAAAGAATTAAAAAAAAAAACATCTTAAGAGTTGTTGAAGACAAAAAAATATTTAAGCCTACATTTCTGGAATCAATGTGAAAAGAAGTTGAGAAGATAACTGAATTATTATTTTTCCTACTATAATCAAAATTTTCTCTTTTTATAGTTTTAAAATTTGACTTCCAAATTTGTCCCTTTTCTAGAGTTTCTAACTTGGAATTTAATGTATCCCTAAAATTACTTAAGTGTGATGTTCTCTCTTTCTATAGACTACTTTTCCATTCTGAAGCTAAAGATAATTCCAGATAGACTACCTACTAACTGCTACCACCTGTTCCCTTACAAATAAATGTATCTTATAAAAGCAGCATCTTTATATCTCTTATTTCTGTTATCTACTTTGTCAGTAATCCTAGTGCATGATTTCTCTTATCCATATGGAAACTGAAATATTTGTACCTCTTAGGCCTTCTAAAAAACTAAAATAATTGCAGGCCAGATCTCTCAGAATTTGTCTTAATAGGTTAATTTATTGGACAAACATGCATTTTCATGCTAATTTGGCCAGTGCATTCATCTGTATTCTAAAGATTAACAAAGATAATTTTACTAAATTCTTGGCTAGAAGTATGTTCAGAATGGATACAAATTCTATCTTACCTAGTGATTCTTAATAATTGCATTTATATAAATAAAAACACATGGAAAATATCTATGAATGTATATGTGCATATATAATATATGGAAAAGTCTATTAAACTACTCTATATTGAAAATGGTAGGTTATCATCCACATGTTAGATGTATGAGTTATAATATGTAAATATTCTAAAGTTTATATGTTTAGAACTTCAAAATTTATAAGGAAGTAGACAGGGTTTAATATAATATAAAATTATAGTGTTTAATATGGTAATCTCTAACCATGTTAACATTTAACTTCAACTAAAATTTTAATTTTAAGTTATTATAAATTTATAATCAGCAAAGAGTACTTCAGCATAGTCTCATGCAGTTTTTATGCTACTGTTTCTGGTGGTTACAGTGTAAAAATTATACTACGGTACGATATTTAGACCATTAAAACAATCCAGATAAAACACTTGCTTCAAGTTGCATCAACAATGTACATGGCTTCCATGAATAATATGATTATATTCATTTATACTACACTTTTCTTTAGAGGTTTTTAATGCACTTTAGTGAATGAAATAATGTTTTATATACCATTTTGGCATCCATTTTGATTAGGCATGTTTAGCTAAGGCCATTTCCAGAAAAATAAATAATGAACTTTGATAATATTCTTCACGTGCCCTACTGAACTATTTTTCTCTTATATTTGTTTGTGAGATAAGCCTTTAATGTTTGAGCTATCCCTCCACCCCACTTTTTTTTTTCATATCGGTATTAGTTACTATTGTTTCAAGACAGTTTTGCTTCTATTTTTATGTTATATTATACATAATTTTGTCAAACATATATGTAATATGATTTTGTATTTATAAATCTAAGCGTACACACCAAAAAGAAAACAAGCAGTTTTAATCCTTCTGACATTGACTTCTTAATATGATAATCTCTAGCCGCATTTATTTTCCTACAAACAAAATAATTCCATTTTTTTTGTGGTTGAAATGTATACTACTGTATATATAACCTCTATTTTCTGGGCCGATTAGTATAACACTGAATTATTAGGCTGATTCCATAACCTACCTATTGTTGACTGGGATTCATTAGAAATTGGTGTGTAATTACTTCTAGAATATGTTGATCTGGCAAATTTGGAGTTAACTTTAAAAAGTGGTATCGCTAGTTTATAAAATAAAATTCTTTCTTTAATATTTCAGCCATAATTTAATAAATATTTTATCATTTTAAAATCAGTGAAATCAAGTACTATACAACTATTGGTAATTTTAATTCTCAATCTCTTCATAATTGTTTTTATTCACACAACATTCTGCCTAAATCAATAGTTGATTCTGCCATATGGATGAGTCAAATTTTATGTGTATAGAAGGTATGAAATTTTCTACTTGTAAGTTACCTGCATTCAAGATTTTTCTGTTACATATAAAGCTGCTATGAACAATTTTGTATTTGTGTTATATGAACTAAAAAATGTTTTCACTTTCTTTGAAATCTATCAAAGCATTATTATTGATAAGTATCTTAGTATTGCCACTTCTATGTATTTCCACCATGATTTTCATTTTACTTTATCATTTATGTGATTATCTAGCTATCTGTTCATTAGTAACTTATGAATATATTTGCCTACTCATGTGTCAATTATCTACCTATGCAACCATCTTGGCAAGCCTATGGTGATGGATAATTAGTATTTAACTTTTTTCTTGTTGTTAATGCTGTTGAATGTGCTTTTGTATAATTTTTCAATGTTCAAAATTTTTATTGATACATTGTTTTATATCTTCTGTCCATTTTTTAACAAATATTTATTTCTTTTTATGATCTAATCTTTTGTCAGATGAGTCTGCTATTAATTTTTAAAAAATAGGTACTTTTGTAAATATGGTTCTTATGAGACTCACTTAAAATATTTTGACCCTTTTGAGACCCACTTAAAATATTTTGAAGTGGTACACATAATTATTGTCATATATCATAATATATACGTAATGTTTTTTCAAGTATACAAACTCTCTAGTTAGTAATAGCTCAATATATTTTATTTCTCCATGTTAAGAATTTTTTTATTTGTTCTGTTGTCTATGTAATTTATAGAAACTTGCCTGTTTCAAGAGTCTGTACAAAAGTAATAGATCTCAGCAGCAAAAGATATGCAAAATCTGCATTTGCTATACTAAATTTCTATATGTGTACCTTTCTTTGAAGCTATTTCTATATTCTTTATTTTATTCAATTGATCCATGCTTTCTTCATTTAGTACTATAAGACAGCCAAAGTTTGCTTTTTTATATTCTCATTCAAATCCTTATATGCTTATTTCATGTCTTATTATATGTTAGTTCATATTACAAAAATATGCAGCAATTTTAATGAAAATTTTCTTGATGATGAACATAAATTTGAAAAAATTAGAGACCTTCTATAATCTGAACATTGTATTTCTTTCTAATGTTGAATGAGCAGTTTTCAAAATGTCTCTTTATTTGAACTTTTTTAGTCTGAGCTCTTTGACTCTGTAGCTGTAGTTTTACATCTTCTAATTCCAGGTTATGTAGAACTGCATATTTAATATTTTTAGGATCTAGATATTCATCATAATTTATAAAAATTCAAAGGTTTTTTAGGTCTTTTTAATATTCTTATTTTTTATCAACCTGGTGATGGTTTTTCTAATTTTGTTTAAGATTCAATGTGGATATTTTAATGTAAGCACCTATATTTTGCCAATGGCTTAAGTTTTGCCAATTTATCTCTGTTCTCAATGACTTTGATAAGTCTTTCATTTATATTGTGCTAACTGGGGGTGTCAGTATTACATTAAGAATGGTACAAGTAGATATTATTGCCTTCTTTGTAATATAAGATAGGAATCAGTGCTAAAACATAAGTCGCTAACTCTTCGGTATTTTTTTTTTCTTTTGTAGTATCTTCAGAAACATAACAATATTTACTCTAGTTTCTCTGAGAATTTGTAGGCTGTTTTCTACTTGTGCTACCTTACCAAAATTCCACTTTAAGAATAATTTAAACAACAGGACCCATATACTCTTTGTTTGGGGAAGTGAAATCCATACTTAGGGTAGCAGTATATTTGAGTTTTGATGCAGAATATTTTGTGACTTGTAGACATCTGCCTTCTCATTCTGTCTTCACACAGTGTCTAATGGATGCATATCCCCAAAGAGCCGTCTTTCTTCCTCTTGTAAGGCAACTGCTTACATGGATGCTAACCATAGTTTGTCCTCATCTAGCCTTAGTGTCTCCTAGAAACCTTGTCTCCAAATAGGACACAAAGAAAATTGGAGCATAACATGTGAATTTAAAAGAATTCTGCAATAAAACCTCTGGCACTGGGCTTCTGGGGGTTGGTAGAATTTTAATTGTTACTTTTAATTCACTAGGTAGTAAAGGTCTCTTTAAATTGCTTATCTGATCTTCATTTAACTTAGCTAACCAGTAAGTATTGGTACAATTATCCATTATTTTAGATTTTTCCATTTGGGGAAATAAAACATTTTAAATTATATCCTTAAGATTTTTTGGATTTCCTTGGTGTCTTTTAAAAATCCCTTCATTTCTAATTTTATTATTTTGATTATTCTCAGTCTTTCAGTAAATTTGCATAATATTATAAATGTTTAATATTTTCTCAAAGACCAGTTCTTTGCTTTCTTTTTTTTTGCATTGTGTTTTTGCTGCTCTTATATTTCTAAGTCTGAGTATAATATTTTATGTAATTATTTTGGTATGATTTACTCCTTTTTTTATAGCTTATATATGAACTGTTAAGTTACTGTAAGATCTCTAAAGTTTTGTTTTTTTAACTAGACTATTAGTACATAACTAATCTAGAAAATTAGTTACCTATTACAAATGCCTTCCTTGTGTTCTACATGCATGAATAAATTCTGTATTAGATTTTATTCAATTATAGAAATCCTTTAATTTTTTCATAATTTCTGATATGTATAATTTTTCATTCAATTATGCATTGTGAATTGCACAATTAGTGAGTTTTCATGAGATTCTAAGTTTTCTATGGTTTTTGTTGTTGTTCATATCCAGCTTTAACTCAAATTGGTCATAAAGAATGCAAGATGTTATCTAACTTTTATGTATCAATTGAGATTTACTTGGTGTTTCAGTATGTGGTCAATTTGAATAAATTTTATGAATTGCTGAGTAGATATTAGTATTTTTTTGGTGTTTAGTTGTAATGCTTTGTAATTTTCTGTTAGGTCCATTTGTTTTATAATGTTAGTTAGCTCCAATATTTGATGCTCAGTTTTCTCTGGATGATCTCTTAATTAATTACAGTGAGTATTGAAAGCTTATACTATCAATGTGTGAGTGTGATTTGTTATACTGGTGTTTCTTTTATGATTCTGGAAATCCTTGTGCTCACATAAATATTAATGCAAATATTCATAAATTATACCACAAAATAGAAATAAGTGGAATGTTATCCCAACTTACTTTACAAGACAAAAGTCATGCATGTATTCAAAACATAAAATGTCAACAAAAAGAGAAAATTATAGTTAATACTCCCTATAAACTTATATGCAAAAATTTCCAACAAAATAATCCAAACTAATTTCTGGCATACATCAAAATATTATTTATGATGATCAAATATGCTTCATTTCAGGAGTACAGAGGTAGTTCAACATACTTAAATTGACAAATATAATTCACCCTATAGACAAACTGAAAAATAAAATACCAAAAATACCCAATAAGATTATCTCATTTGATGCAGAAAAGGTCTATAACAAACTGCAATAGCCCTTCATTATAAAGTCCTTGAGAGGTTATTGATACAATAGATATACCTTAACATAATGAAAGCAGTTTTTAGTACACCAAAGTCAACATCAATTTACATGGAAAGAGGATAATAGCAATTACACTAAAATCAGAAAAATTAAAAATTTTATATTCACTCCATACATATTAGTTATGGTTTTTGATGTCTTAGCTTCAACAATAAAAATAGAAACAGTAAAAGGATATTGTAATTACACAGAAGAAACATAAGTAGCCTTATTTGATGTTGATACGGTTGTATACTTAAGTGTATACAATTCCACGAAGGAACTCTTACAGGTGCTGAGCACTTTCAGCCAAGAGGCCAGATACAAATTTATGTCCCAAAAATCAGTAGTTCTATATACAAATATGAAATAAACTGATAAAGAATTGGGATGAACAACACATTTCACAATATCTACAAATAATATTAAATACCATGGTATAACTCTACCAAAGTATGGAAAAAAACTTTTATGATGAAATATTTAATGCAACATGAAAAAGCTGATGAAAGTATGTGAAGATGAAAATATTTCTTATAATAAAAATAGACACCATAAACCCAAAACAATCTACAAATTCAGTGTAATCACAATAAAAAATCTAACACAATTTTTAACATATGCTCAGGCTCATATGGAAGCACTAAATACCTAGGGTAGTTCAAAAAATTAAAAGTAATAAATGAACTAATGGAATATTCACCATTTCTGACCTCAAAGTGTACTGCAGAGCTAACACAATAAAATCACAATGGTGTTAATCACAAAAGAATACACATCAGTCAAAATAATATAATTAAACACACAAACATACTTGTTTCTCTTGCACTACTACTTTCTCAAAATTTACTCCTTTTGCTGGAAGAGTGAGGTTCAAAAGACTTAAGAATTTAAAGAAATGCATATGTCAATTTAAATTCATAAAATTTACAAGTTATCAATGCCTCATGGTATTCTAAGATAAGCAAGACTCTTCTCTAAACTTATAAAGGCTCTAAAGAACTAGTAGAGAAAAATACTGAAGAGTTGAGCTGCTTTCAAATATATAGAGAATTTATCGTGATTATCTTTCATAAGCTGTGACTGATGCAGGAGTTAATGGTGCCATAATTTCAAGAAGCAAGGATTCTGCTGTCTACTACACAGAGCTACTTAAACAACCATGTCTATTACTGCCTTTCTACAATAGCACAAAGACGTAATGAGCATAGATATTCACCAACAAATATGTAGATACTGAAAATGGAAGGTAAACTCACACATATACACACATACACACACAATGGCATTTTATTCAACCATAAAAATGAAATTTTCATGAAAATGGCTAGAACTAGAAAGCATGTTAAATGAGGCAATCCCCAAGTTCAGAAAGACAAGTCCTGCATGTTCCCTCTCATAAGCAGATCCTACTCCCTAACTGTTAAATATGCATATACAGATGGAATAAATATGGGGAAAAGCCAGGAATCTAAAAAAGGACTCATGAAACTAGGGACAAAAGAATCCTTGAGGGAACAAAGTGAGGAAGATACTAGAACAAAATGAAGGGAAGAATACTGGGATAAAAGAATGTGTGGGAAAGGGAGTCATCGTCATGAGGAAGGAATGCACTGCAAGGAAACACCCAAAAGGAAGTGTGAAGAGAAGTCTATTATTACTCTGTAAAGCTAATTTTTAAATATTAGAGGCAAGGGAGCTTGTAGTATAAATGTATTACATGAAAGAATAAATATATATATATATATAATGAATGAATAAATAAATACTTTGAAAAAGATTTTAAATATTGACTTAAAAGAAGGAAATTATTCAATTCTAGTATTATAAGTGAGCTCAAGTAAATGTACTGATATACTAAATTTAATGAGTGTAGTCATTTTTCTGATCTTCCATTGGTGATTTCACTGGAATAAATAGTCATTTGTTCGTATCAGTCCTGGAAAAAGTCATACAAAATCTCAAAAGAAGTAATACAGTTTATTATGCTTTATGAAATTACATTAATCATATTTCTAATAAAGAATAATTTTATAAATTAATTAAAATCAATCTAAATGAAACATTTTTATCATCATTTTTTATTCCATTTACTTTCCATCTTATATATAATTTATTTTAAGTGTTCATGTATTAACTTTTACCACAGAATTTCAATAAAAATTCCTTTGCTCTTTAGCTACTATCTTTATTTGTTTTCATTTTTATCAACTTCATAAATTATTAGAATAATTTATCAACTTCATAAATAGTTAACAAATGTTTCATGAATTATATAGTAAAAAATAGATATACAGCAAGTAGAAATATGTTTTAATTAGATAAAATTTACTAAGTATTAATTGTGATATTATATATATATATATATATATATATATATACAATTTTTCTCACTTCAGCATAGGGTGCTAACATATGGTGGTAAAAACTATAGTGTGATAATATAGTATTTCCATTTGTAACACTCATCTTTTTGATTGTCTTCTCACCTCTTACTTAGTTTAAATTAGAAAAGTTATTTTTATTCTTCTAAGTATTTGTGTGGGGTATGAGACGGTGTGTGTTATGTACAATTCAGTCCCAGTGCCTGTAGAGAACAGAATTCCATAGAGCTTCAGCAATAGGCTGTTGTGTGTTGCCTAACATAGCTGGTGAAAACTGATCTTGGGTCCTTTAGAAGAGCAGTAAATGCTTATAACTGCTGAACCCTCACTCTATCCTTCTTTTCTTACTTTGAGGATTTAGTATATTAATATATAAATCAACATATGAGTATTACTGACTTTAGGAACAATTAGTATATACAACATATTTGTGTTTATATTATGTCATATATTGCTATGGCAGGGATGATAATCATACAGCACTATAATAAGGTACCTAATAAGAGGAAAACAATATATCAAAACAATGGGTACTGTTTAAAATAATGGTTTTTTTACTAAGCCTATCAGTACTGACCAAGGCATTTTTTTTTTTCAGAAAACTCATTTATTTGCCAATTAAAACTCTATTTCTAAATGCCTGGAATACTTTGCAAAAATAAAGCAATTTAAATGTCCATGTGAGAGTTTGTTGTTTTCCATCATGTATATTAAGTCAGCAGTATTTGTGTTGACAGTAGAAAATTAATCATTAATGTTGCAATGCTTTAAAAAAGCAATGGGTCTCTGTTGCACCTAAACTTTATTAAAGTGGCAGTGGACATATATTAAACAGTGAAAATATTGGCATTTTTCTAAAGCCAGCCCACAATGGACACATTTACTTGTTACAAAAATTATTGAAGTCATTGAGATGATAAATATTATCTTAAAATTGCCCCAAAGATACAGCTTCTACTACAAACAAAATTACAGAAACAAAATAAACTTGAGAATTTTTTCCAAAATTGACTATAAGACATAGTATTATTTAATAAAGCATTACAAATCAAACACAGATGACAATAACTTTATTACACTTTATAAAAATTAAAGTATTATGAAACTATAGCCCAAATTTATAAAACATTTACTGAGTGTCAAATAGACAAGTCCATTACTTTAGCAAGCACTACTTATGCGCTTTCTCTTTCTTTTCATTCCAGAGCAGACTGTTCTTCAGCAAACCTGAAATTTTAAGCTATTTTTTCTTTTCATATATATATATGTATATATATGTATAAATGTTCTTTGTTGCTTCATATCAATATGCATGGGAAAAGATTTTGATAAAGTGGCTACACATGATCATTATTCATATACTGTTATTATATAGGTAATAAACTAGCTTCATTTGAAGACATTAGATAGAACCTGTCAACAACAGAATGGATTCATTCTGTGTGGTGTTTGTCACTTCTCCTTGAAAACTGTAACTAGGCCAGTGTATTAATTGCATTAATTTCTTCCATTATTTTTCAACTGTAAATTTTGAGTGGCCACATTTATCAGATCTCTTTTATTTCTTTTTGAGACACAAAGAATAGATATCATACTTTATCCAAATTTTGTTTTTTTGTCATCTCAGAGATTTGGAAAATGAAAATATGAATGCATTATTTTGAGAAGCATCTGTTCTTCCACCTAATTTCAGGGTATTACTCATTGAGTAGCTATTTAAAAAAATCTGTGACTATTTTGTGGCATTTCCTTTAAAGTGGATTTTGCATCACCAGTAACATTTCAGAGGTTATCATCAAAAGTTGTCAAATAATTATAGGGTAGAGAAACATGTATTTAGGAAGTGCAGATTTTAATCATTCTAAGGTAAAAAAAAAATTTAGTTGACTTTATGAACTCATTTAAACTAGGAAATATTCCAGGCATCAGGCTACTAAGCAAGCAATAGAAATGCAACTTTCATTATAGTATCTGAACATTTTTCTATGTTTTAGGTAAAAAAAAACTTAAAGGTCAAAATTTATTATGAACAACAAATACTTAAAAAATTACATATATATATATATGCATTTAGTAAATTTCCATCAACTATAAACTATGCATTTAGTAAATTTCTATCAACTATAAAGTGTTATATCTTAAATGTTTTAACTGATGTCTATGATTCTTTGGTTTATTTTCTTGGTGAAGGGATGAATGCGGCCCAGACCACCAGGCCTTAAACTCTTATGTAGTTAAAGGTAGCCCTTAACTCATGATTAGTGGTCATATATTGAATATAATCAATGTCAATTCTCAACCAGCCAGCTTATGAGGCTGGACAAGGAAAGTGCTTTCTTCAGTGGTCTTCAGCCTGACTGGTTGCTTCTACACAATGTCTGAATTTCTATCTTCTTCTGCCTTCTTGCCTAGCTGTTTTACATCCTGATTCAACTAGATACCACAAGTATCATAATCCTAGAATTAGGATTAGAGGGATGAACTACTACTGTTTGGCTTTTGGGCCTTGATCTCACAGAAATCCAGAAAGATCTGTCTCCTGAGTGAAAAGATTAAAGGCATGTGTCACCACTCTCTGACCATCACTTCTTGACTGATTCTGTCTGCTAATATTCCAGACAGATTTTACTAAATAAACAATATATCACTATAACAATCCTTTTATTCTTACTTTTGAATCCTGTGTTTGCAGCCTTCATTTATGCAATTGGCATTGCAAGTATGATTTTCATCTATTTAGAATTCTAGTCATTAAACAAAATGTATGTCTGCAGAATAGTTGTAAGGTGCTATATTTGTGTATGCTGTGGATTATATATTTAATGAGACAAAAATGTATTGAATTGTCTCATGTTGTATTTGTTTAATTCTGTGAAGCTGTGGTTACTAGGCCTGCTTAACATTCCTGATGGATTAATGAAAAGTTGAATGGCCAGTAGCAAGGCAGAGAAAGAATACGGAGCTGGCAGGGAGAGTAAACAAATAAAATGGGACAGAAGAAAGAACAAAAGAACAAAAAGAAAAGAAAAATGATAAGGACCAGCATGTAGTGAGATTATGTTATGTTTCCTGTCATTTTAAACAAATTGACCCACCTATGGGTTTAATATAAGCTAACTGGCCAGTAGGCAGACAGGAAGTATGGGTGGGGCTACTAGGCTAAGAAAACTCTGAGTACAGGAAGAACAGAGACAGATGCCAGCCACAGAGTTGCAATGGTGACATGACAATGAGATGGCAGCAAATGCAGAATAAAGAAGTTGAAATGCTGCTCTGAGAAAGGTACTAAGCTGCATGACTGAATAGGATAAGAGAGATGGATTAGTTTAAGGCTAGCAAGTTATAAACTTGGGTCCTAGCCAATCAGAATAAAAATAATATATGCCTGTGTGTGATTATTTGAGGCAAAGGAGGGCTGAGAATGAGAATAAACCTCTGGTCCAGACAGAAAAATCTGGGCCAGGAAGCATTTATAACACCAGCCACCATGCCACACAGTCCCCCATGGACTAAGAGTGAAAGTAAGATTTACAGAAGGAAAAAAAAGCCCAAAGAAAAAAGATAAATGGCATAATTTAATGTAAAAATGTTGACAAGAAACAAGCCTGGCTAAGTTCAAGCATTTAGAAGAAATAATAAGTATCTAAATAATAAGTATCTTTTGGGACAAGCTCCCAAAAGCGTAAAGTGTAATAAAAACATCAGACTGCATGGAAATATTTGAATTAATAAAGTTTATGTTCCTAAACTATATTTGCTTAAAGATTAAATGTATATTAGGTACAGAGACCCATAATGTCATACACAATACAAGAAAAGCAGAAATCATGCTCCAAACTCCTTCACCCAGATCTTACATAGAATATTTTTAAATTTTGAAAACAAATCTGGATTATGTTAAAATACTAGACCCACAATATTCTTGACCTGGCATTGTCACCTGTCTAATAATGCTTTCCAAATATAGAATCTATTAAAATATCAATTTGCACAATTTTGGATATAAATATTTATTTAATTATATTTAACATAATTCTTTATTCATTCTTTGTGACTTTGAAATTATGCAAACAAATCTCACATCACAGTCAATCCATATCCACCAATCACCTCAGCAACATTCTGCTGTCCCTGAATTAATTAAAAACTAAGCAAGCAAACCAGAAAGCACTTTATTAATCATTTCTTCCATCACCCCTTCATTCATCTTATTGGTATTGAGAGCCGTGTTATGTCACAAGGTATACCCTTTTTTTCCAATCAGCTCCACCCACAAAATCTTCATTGCAATGAGTCATTTGTCTGAACCAAGTCCTCTGGCACACTATCAAATCTATACACTAACCAAAATTCATCTCAGATAGCCTGCTGTTGCTCTGAGTTATGGTGATCCAAAAGGTCATACATGGGATAGATGTTAAGATAGACCTACCAAGGCACAGAACATGATTATGAATGGTATAGCTGAATTAGTCTGTTCCACTGAGACTATCCTAAGCTAAGGGACAGAGTCAGATCTATGCATGTGACATAGGGAACCACTCTGCTATATATGTAGGGAGTGGTGATGGGGGTCATTTCTTCTGAGGGCAGAAGGAGCAGCTCTTCAATGGTGAGGGAAAAAGCTCTCATGCTTCAATGTCCAATAGGTTAGGCAATACAAAGTAGTAAGCTTTCAACTTATGTACATATATATTAAATAGACTCAGCAGATTGTATTTATGTATTTATGTGCACAAAGAAGTGTGTTTTCAATAGTTATAATAAAAGAAAAAAATAAAATTTGAAAGTTACTGGCAGATGAGAAGAATTAAAGGTAGGGAACAAGGAAGAGGTTGGATAAAAAGGGAACAAACAATGTAATTATATGTTAATTACAAAAATAGAAATATATACATGTGTTCTTAACTACAATATGCTTTTGAAAGTCAGCATGGTGGAAACACATAAATTTTGTGCATGCATATTTGTTGTAGTGGGAAATCGAAATCTACTCAGGTGAATTGATTGCATTGGAGTGCTGGAATGGAGAGGGGTATGGTCAACAGGAAAAAGCATCAGAAATAGAGCACCCAGAGAGAGAATAGGAGACAGGAAGCTGGCGGGCTCTTGCATGGTGCCGGGACCTCTCTTGTGGTTTCTGGACCAGTGGCGAGAGTTCAGGACATGTGGCCTGTGGGGAGGAGCTTTTGGTTGGGAACGCTCCCATGCACTGCAACCTGACTGTTTCACCTCTTCTTAAAAACTCCCCTGTTCTGTAAGTGATTCTCACAAAATAAACATCATTTAAAACATATCTCACAGCGGGTCATTACCATGATAATTGGCGCCCATTACATATGGTGTACAATCATCTTTTGTTAAACAATCCATAAACTCACAGTCAGCACAGAATTGGGTAATTCCTAATGACTGGAAGAATTTAGCAACTGCAGTGTTGAAGGATGGCCAAAGCTTGCAGTGGAGGAATTGGTTTAGGGAAGAGGCTAGGGCCTTGGAATTTCCAGATCAAACTGGGAATGTTACTGTCTCCAAGGACCAAATCCTTGGGGAAGGCCAGTTTGCTGATGTATCGGTTCAGGCTACTTATGATGACCATGCTAGGTTGCTATGCTGTACTGCTGCCTGAAATGCTTGGGAAAAGGTTTTGGACCCAGGACAGAGAATTGAGTCATACACTCAGATTAAACAAGGGCCGAAGGAGACTTATACAGACTTTTTACAGAGGTTGACTCAGGCTGTAAATAGAGCAGTGTCAGATTCAGAAGTTCTGAAACAATTGATACTCTCTTTGGCCTTCGATAATGCTAATATGACATGTAAGAAATTGATCATGCCATTAAAGATCAGCGGTGCATCCATAGAAGAATGGATTCAACTTGCAGTTAATGTTGAGTATCTACACACTGATGAAGAGAATTGGGTAGGACAAGCCATTGTTAATGTGAAAATGAGGAATCAAAGCATTATTTGTTTCAATTGTGGTAAGCTAGGCCATATAAAGAAAAATTATAGACAAAGCATACATGGGAATTTTACCACTCCCAGGAGAGACTTAAACAGAAGGCCATAACCTCCTGGAATATGTAGGAGATGTAGCAAAGACAAATATTGGACAAATGAATGTAGATCTATAAGAGACAAAGATGACAAGCTTTTAACATCAGGAAACATAACTTGGGGCTTCCCCGGGGAAGCCACCAAGAATCAGACCTCCAAGCCAAAAAGGTTCAGTTACATCCAGTCACAGTGGAAGAGCAGTGTCCTCAGAATGAGTAACAAATCCCAAGCCTGAAACAGTAGACCATGTAACCATAGACAATAGATCACCCTTACGAGAGAAGTTGATGGTATCCAGTAAACCAATAAAACACATATTTTGGCAGACCTCCTTTTTTTTTTGGCTTTGTAATATTTTATTACTTGTACATTGCATAGTGAGAAGAACAGAGTCAGGAGACTCTTGGTCTGGCTCAAGAACTAACCAGGATGAAGTGGTTAAGATGCTTAACTTGGTTAAACCCTTATTTCCTCATTGGAAAAACGGAGATGATAACATGTACTTTATAAAATTGCTAAAGATGAGATAGGTACACTGTTTTCCTGTCATGTATCTGCTCAGACTATTTCTACAGTTTGCTACTACTAGGTCCCTGCTCATCAACTCAATGCTAATGCATTAAGACAGCTGGTACCAAAAGAACACATCAATTCTTAATACTACAAGTTGTAAAGGAAAACAAACTAAAAAATGGCCCTATTCTTTAATTTCAGTATAGAGACTTTTTCAAAAATATAAAGACAACATCATTTATCTATACTATCCCATCAGAAATTCCAATTTCACTTAAAGTATTTTTTTTTCTTAAACCTACTCACAATGATGCCTATGTATGTGAAAACCCCAAGATTACACGTGCAATTACTTTGCAGTCTCCCCATTGGCATAATATAAGTAAAATACATAATATGGGCAGTTAAATACTTTTCTCCCAAACATTAGGGATCATGATATATATGAGGATTAATTTCTTATGCATTATCCCTAATGTAAAAAAGAAATCACAGGTATATTATACTGCTTGTCAAAAATATGGTAGTCACACCTAGACATTACACATCCCTGCCCAGGCTTTGCCTACCATTGGTACTTCTGCACCAGCCCTTACAACTATCTGCAATTGAAAACACAAATTCCCTTTAAGGCAACCCTGTGTGATACTGTATCATAAAATATTTTGAATGAAATTGCATGTGCTGAACCCCCAAACACATTGCCTGTAACCCCTAAAGTACGACTCTGTAAAGGTAAACAAGATTTTCACACATTATAAAAAAAATCCAGCTGCTCTGCAACCTTCCTTTGCTAAAAGTTAGAAACATTACACCACTTCAGCAAGAGATTAATAAATAAGGATTAAATATTCTATCTTACAAAAACATACAGAATGGCCAATGTCAAAGTGAAAGGCTTGTTCGATAATTTCGTATCAAATTATGTCCACTAAAAAGGAGTAAGACCTGGTATAAAATGATAGAATGCTCACTAACCTCTGTCTGAAGATAATCACATGAGTTATTCAAAAACACCGTGGCACCTTGTTACAAACATTATTTTTTTTTTTAAAGGACTGTGTTTCCTGGAACTAAAGGACTATTTGTCTCATAGCTTTTATTAAGCAAACTTGATATAACCACCACACAGTGGCAAGAGATTGACTAGCTGTTTCCAGCTACAGAAAATACTGAATTCTATGCTAATGTACAGATCATCTGATATAAACCCACAACAGTTAAAGCAAGTCATACTGCAATCTATAGTGAATTCCCTTAAATGAACAAAGACCAAAGTTAACCATAAGAATAGACAATACTTTTATGCAATGTTTAGTCGACATGGGAGCTGATGCTTCGATCATAACTTCACAGGCATGGCACCCCAGGTGACCTCTGAAAGAGGTAGACATTCAATTTTTAGGTATTGGGACATTGTCTCAGGTAAAACAGAGTGTGAGATGGCTCAAATGCATAGGACCTGAAGGACAGAGAGGGAGATTGAAGCCATACATGGCCGACATAGTGGTGAACTTATGGGGTCGTGACTTACTGTGACAATGGAACACTCAAATTAAGATCCCTCCAGGCTTAAATATCAACCAAAGACCCAATCATGGACTTGAAAGCAATACCTCAAGAGGCTATGTAAAACAGCCGTCAGTTATTCCAGGTAGCAGAACAACACAGTCTAAAAGCTACAAGCACCCCAAAGACACTCACAGCCCTACCTTTGAAATGGTTGATGGACGCACCTATTTGGGTCCAACAATGGCCTTTGACAGAGGAGAAATTGCTAGCCCTAGAATAATTAGTACAGGAGCAGTTACAAGCTCAGCATATTGAAGAATCAACCAGCCCATGGAATTCTCCCGTATTTGTGGCAAAGAAGAAATCTGGGAAATGGAGAATGGTGACAGATTTAAGAGCAATTAATAAGGTGATTCAGCCCATGGGCACCTTACAGTCTGGTATACCTTTACCTTCTTTGCTACCTAAAGGATGGCCTATAATAGTTATTGATCTGAAGGACTTTTTTTTTTTTTTTTTTAACCATACCTCTACAAGAACAAGATAAAGAGAATTTTGCTTTCACTATACCTACTTTCAATAATGCACACCCAGTAAAAAGGTACCAATGGAGGGTCCTTCCACAAGGGATGTTGAATAGCCCTACCTTATGCCAATATTTTGTCTGACAACCATTGGAAGTGATACGCAAACAATTCCCACAATAAATCATTTACCATTATATGGGTGATATATTGTTAGCGAAACCAGACATAAATACCTTAGAAAGACTGAAGAATTGAAGAAGGTGTTGCCTGATTGGGGTCTTCACATTGCCCCTGAAAAGATACAAAGAGGGGATTCTATCAATTATTTGGGATATAAAATAGGCTTGCAAACAATTAGACCTCAGAAGGTACAACTTAAGAGGGACATATTGAGGACACTTAATGATTTCCAGAAGCTATTGGGGGATATCACCCACATACGTCTGGTTATTGGTATTAAAAACTATGAACTGGTTCATTTGTTCAAAACTTTAGATGGAAATAAGTATCTGAATAGTCCCAGAGAATTCACTGCTGAAGCTGAGAAAGAATTAACATTGGTGGAAAAGAGATTACAAGAAGCACATGTTAACTGTATAGACCCAGACCTCGACTGCATCCTGGTTATTTTGCCTTCTGAATAATCCTCTACAGGAGTCATAATGCAAAGAGAAAATATTATATTAGAATGGATATTTCTGCCACATAGACCAAGTAAAAAACTAAAAACATACATTGAAAAGATTTCAGATTTGATTTTCAAAGGAAAATTCAGGCTTCGACAATTGACTGGAAAGGATCCGACAGAAATTGTTGTACCTTTGACCAGTGAGGAAATTGATTGATTATGGGCAGACAATGAACCTTGGCAAAAGGTCTGTAGTGGGTTTCTGGGAGAGATTAATAATAAATATCCCCGAAGCAAAAGGATTCAGTTTGGAAAGAAAACTAATTGGATTTTTCCCCATGTGGTATAGGATAAACCTATTTCTGGAGCTCCTACATTTTTTTTTCTTCCTTCTTTATTTTGTATTTATCAAAAAAAAAAAAACACAGTAAAAAGAATTTAAAATGTGGAAGAGTTAACAATAACTATACAGAGGATAAGAATGATAGGCATGGCTTATCAAGGGAAGAAATACAAATAAGATTGCTACACCTATATTTTCTTTGTGTTCATCTTTCCCTCTGAATTTTTTTTTCATCCCTGTATATC